>JAUTDX010003473.1:0-40637 GCA_030844895.1 Ambrosia x helenae | reverse complement strand
ACTCACGTCTTATTATATATATATAATTAAAATAAATATATATATAAGGGTAGGGATCCTAAGAGAACCAACCCCTATTTGAGAACTGAGAGAACCATTCTGAGCCACACATTTCATATAAAGGCAAAAAAAAAAAAATTTTTTATTTTTTTTTTTTTGCTTTAATCGCACATTTTTATGCAAGGAAAATTTTTTTTTTTTTATTTTTTTGAATTTTTTTTCATTTAGACATATGTGTATATAGCATTTTTACAGCTATAAGCATATGTGTATATTTCAGTTATACATATGTGTATATTGCATTATACATATGTGTATAATGCAATTATACACATGTGTGTATACTGAAAAAAAAATACAAAAAAATAAAAAATTTTTTTTTCTTACATATAAAGCAGCGATTTTTGCAAAAAAAAAAAAAAAAAAAAAAAAAAAAATTTTTGCCTTAGAGAAATGTGTGGCCCAGAATGGTTCTCTCAGTTCTCAATTTGGGGAAAGGTTCTCATTTGAACCAATTCCTATATATATATATATTTTATTACAAATTATCATTTTGGACTGATCTAGCAATTTGGAACAAACCTCAGGGACGAATTTGCAATAAAGAAATAGGAAATGACCAAAATGCCCCTGATTTAACGTTAGTATTTAACAGAGTTTGCAAATTGGACGATTTAGCACTAAATTTCAAACCTTAGTGGCTCAGATGTCAAAATTCTTATTTTGGATGGATCTAGCAATATTGATCAAACCTCAGGGACGAATTTGCCATTAACTCGTCGTTTTAAAATATGTACACACACACACACACACACACACATATATATATATATATATTTACGTAGGGATCATATCTATTTACTCACGACGGTATTTGCGTAAACCAACCATGTATGATATCCAACGCATATACGAGGTTCATGGTGAGAAACATGGGTTTCCCGGCATGCTTGGTAGTCTTGATTGTACGCATGTTGGTTGGGCTATGTGTCCTACGGCCTGGCGAGGTCAGTTTCATTGGGGTGATCATTCTGGACCGAGTGTCCATACTTGAAGCGGTGGTCTTGCATGATCTTTGGTTTTGGCATGCTTTTTTTTGGAGTTGCCGGGTCAAATAACGACCTAAATGTTATCGACCAATCACCTATATTCGATAACATTATCGACGGGGTTGAGCCGTCCCAATCATTTTACGCTAATAATGTAAATTTTCAAGTACGGCTACTACTTGGTTGATGGTATTTACAACGAATGGGCGACACTTGTTCAAGCTTTCTCGTCACAACTTGAAGACAAACGCAAGTACTTTACAAAGAAACAAGAGTCGGCAAGAAAAGATATTGAAAGAGCGTTGGCGTTCTTAAAAAAAGATTTGCGTTGATTGCCAACCCAATAAGGTTTTGGACACGAGAGAGATCATGGGCGTCGTCTATACTTGTATTATTCTACATAACATGATATTGGAGGACCGAGGCTTGGCGATATGTCAAAATTACCAAGGTGATGTCCCACGTGCCGAATCAACAATCAATAATAACCAAAGACTCGACAACATAAGGAATCTCAAGAACCGTGAGATACACGGAAACCTCCGCCATGAATTAGTCGAGCATTTGTGGGCTAGACGCCCGATGATGTTGTGTTTCGATTAGTTTTTAGTTTTTTTATAGTTTATTGTAAACATTAATCTAATTTTTAGTTAACTTTATTTTTGTTTTAATAAAGTTTTGACAAATTTAGAAAGTATCAAAAAAATAAATAAAAAAAACCTGGATAAAGCTGTTGCTCACCTCTAGCCACAACAGCATCCGGTGAGTGAGCAGAAGTTTTATCACCCTGCCAACTGGGCGCTGACATGACGCAATATAAAGGGATAAAACTTGTGGTCACCTCTAGCCACAACGGATAGTCTAATATATAGAATGCGTGATTGTAGATAATCCAAGTCAAGTTTTATTCATCTCTGCTCTTTGCAATTAATCGTAACAAGTTCGAATTCTTCATATAAATACAACATAAACTACAACTAGTAAATTCCCACGCGCGCTTCGCTGCGCGTTTCCGGACATTGACGGTCACCGTATTGTTTAGGTATAACATAGCATCGCAAAACATAATTTTCACCACTTTCTTTCCTCTTTCGTTATAGCCCCCGCCTACCTATACTCATTTAAAAAAAAATAATTACGTTTTTCTTTGTCACTGACTTTAATTTAATATTTAAAAAACAAAAAACACTTGTTAAAATGGAAAAATAAAGAAAGTACCTCCCCCAAAGGTTTGAACCTGGGACCTTGGCTAGAAAACATCACCACAAACCACTCCACCATCAACACATCTTGTCTCTTAAAATGAAACCATAAATATATATTGTTTAAACAAAGGTTAAAAAAAATAAAAATCAAAGTCTAAAAAGGAAAAAAAAAAAGCCACCAAACCGCCTCCCCCAAGAGTCGAACCTGGGACCTTGCACAACCAAACCACACCAAAAACCACTCCACCACCAACACACTTATGTTTAAACTGAAATCATTAATATATATTGTTTAACAAAGTCTAAAAAAAACAAAAAAAAAAACCACCAAGCACCTCCCCCAAGACTCGAACTTGGGACCTTGCACAACCAACCCACACAACAAAACCACTCCACCACCAACACACTTATGTTTTCAACTCAAACCATTAATATATATGGTTTACCAAGGTTTAAAAAAAAAAAATATAAAGGCCACCGCCCCTCTCAACCAATGGGAGAGGGGCTGGCACTATTCACCAAAGTCTTCAATAATACATATATAATATCCATATCCAAGAGTAGTTGTGGTTAGTATTATATGGTTTAATAATTGCAAAACAAATACACATACAAAAAGTGCCAATCATGTTTTTGCTTTTGCTTTGTTTGCCAAAGATTCCACGACCATAAGTTGAAGAAATGAGCTCGACAAGCAATGGAAACTGTAACGCCACGAATGAAGCAATCGAAAGGCATGTTAATAGAGCTATCGGAATCAAAATCCATTGGTTATCCTGCCCAAAATACAATAAACAAAGCCGCACTAAAGGCTACCATAAGTGATGTCATAGATAAAAACATCACAAGGCCGAGTATTAGTCTCTTTGCTAACTTGTAGAGAAAATCGTCATCGCGATAACGAGCTGTGAGAATAGACAATAAACAAAGCCGCACTAAAGGCTACATGATATTCATCTCATGTACCAACAAGTTGTAAACCTTTTCAGTGCGGTTTATTATCGCCAATTGAACAATGTAATAACCGTCTGTGTTGGACCATATTGCTTGTGGAAAATGCATGACCATTTCTTCAATCTCTTCTGGTGTATCGTTTTACCGCTGCAGCATTTGTTGCCTTGAAATAGTTGTCTCCCATATCACTGTGTCTGTTTGTTTTATCAAACTTCTTCGCATATACGTCTGAGTAACATAAGAGCCGCGTTGTGCTTCAATTTATCTTCCTTGAGGCGCTTGATCTGCAATGTTGAAAGTGAACGTATGTGGAGGCCGCATCTTGAGACAATCTTTTTATTTGTTAGTTAAAATTAAAAACTGTTTACAACCTAAACAGGAGAACTCGTTTTAAAAGACTAGTTTGCCTTTGTTGGTGGCTGTGGTGGAACTAGAAGCTGTTACTCGCGGAGGAGTACTATAAGTAATGTTTAGCTTGTTCCATACATCCAAGGCTATGTGGAGTCCAACAACAGTACCCATGACAGCTTCAGTTAGTGAACCGAACATCCATCCTTTGACAAGCGTGTCGAATCTTTTCCATTCTTCGTAGTTGGCTTGCCAGGTTTTTTCAAGCTACCATCGATGAAGCCTCGCATAGCATGGCTGTCTATGAGGCATGTCATCTGCTCGCGCCACTGGTTATAATTGGCTTTACCAGATATAGCTTGATGGAAACAAAGCCGGATGGGTTGACGTGACACGGGTATGGATATTGCTGTGTACCTGCTAGATCAGATCATAATTCATAATCATCATATATAGTCAGTCAGTTAATATTAATTCACAGCAGATATGAAAAACTGAGATCAAATGGTTGGTTATATCATATATGCATACATCTCTCCCTGATATACTTTAACAGTTGAAGCTCAAACTCAAAGTTTGATGCACAAGTAGTAGAGGAAGCCATTAGAGTTGAATTGTGATAATTCTGCTTTTAAATATATGTATATTTTTTTCTATTTTTCTTTGACTAGGTTAGAAGTCCATTATTGGTGTTCCTCCTGTCAATATCACTTTTATGATGATAAAATTGTTTATGGTTTGAAATATTATTTTAGCCCTTTATTCACTTTCGTTTGTTAAATATACATTTCTTATAGTCATACATATTATCATATGTTTACATATTCATTGTATAAAAGAATCTTAGGAATATTTAAGTTAGAGGTTGTTTGGTTAAAAGGTCTGATTGATTAAGTGCTGAAGTTGGACATCTAAATGGTTAGTTTTCTTGTCTCACATTGATAGGAGAGCCTTAATGATTAAGTGCTTAATGGTTCAGTTACTTCCCAAGTTTTAATACTTCAGCCTTAACCATTTAATTCAGAAGTTGAGACAAACACGATAAATGTTGAATCATTCAGCTTAGAATGGTTCAGAGCTTCATTAAGAGGCTTACCAAACAGTCTCTTAGCCAAAGTTCCCGGTAAGAGGGGTTTGACAGAGAAAAATGAAAATACATAATACCTAACCTTTTGAATTGTTTTATCACATAAAAAGTTATAAATGTCCATCAACTTTGACCAAATTAACAGCATTTTATCGTCATACAATTTTCTAATTTAAAAAAACCTTATGTTGAAGTCAAACAAAAACATCAATCAATAAGCATCAACAAACAATCCCAAAAAAATAAATAAATAAATAATAATAATAATAATAATAATAATAGAAATAAAATTAAAATACTGCATCTAAATAATAAACTTGAATAAATGGCAACATCATTTGTAAGATAGATGAATTACTTACCTCCGATGGCCACCACTATATAAATGATAACAGGAAACAGTCGAACATGTATTTACATATTCATTCACAAATACAGCTTACACATATTAGCAATTAAAATGGTATTTTACATAACAGTAAGCATTTTTCCTTTGTCATATGACTTCACTGCCCACCAATCAACGAATAAAAGGAAACTAACTTCATCCTACTCTCATTTAGGGGAAGAATGGTGATGATGATCACGACGACTATGATGATCACGATGGCTAAGATGATCATCATGACTATGACCATGGTGACGAGCCCTTTTCTTTAAGCGGGACTGTGAATAACTGTAACAGACGGAAAGAAACTAAGTCATTGCATCATTGTAGTAAATCGTGGATTTTTTAAAAGTGAAAAAGATATGCTTACGAATCATCGTCGTTCGCTTTGCTAACAGATGAATCTCGACTTTTTCGGGAAGACTCATTCGCCTGTTCAATATACGAACTTAAACAAGTTTACTATTGATGTGAAGAAAAAATAAACTTAAAGAAGCTTACTGACCGATTGATGTGAAATTCGGTTGCCTCTGCCATGAGCTTCGAGGTACTCTTCATATGTCTGCATCAGTTAATAAACAATGAGACCATCACATGTCACGGAAAATAAAACGTCAATTGAACTCATTTGTGCATTTTATAGTAAACAAAAAAGTATAACACACCATATCAAGAATATCATCATCAGTAAGAGCATTAGCATGCAGGCTTCTTTCTGCAGACATATCCCAGCCCTCATATAACAAAGAACCATCACCACCACTATCCACATCAGCAACATTTCTGTTAATAAACGGGTTTTGCTGTGATGTATGCTGGTAGAACAATGAAGGATAGATCAATGGTCCTAAATGCATGGGACCCGCATCTTGTAAACCACAAAAAGTCTGGTTTTCATCCAGTCCACCCTCCCCGTCAATCAATTCACATAGAGCTTCTCCAATATCTTGAGGTAACTCCTGAAACATATGCATTCAAAGAAATAATATATATGTGTGCGTGCGTGTATATGCATGAATTATGTATGTAGACATTAAACATACCTGGCAATCTCTGCTGATTTTAACCGGTTTGTAGTCATTCAAAGGGTTCTTCAAGTGAAGAGTTTTCTGAAAAGGCAAGTCATGTAACTGCAGCCATTTAACCTTAAAACTGCGACCCCACGGTTTGCTTCCACCATACCCATTGCTCCAAACATTGTCTCTTCTCCAACCAACCGATGACACCATTTGGGCATACCCTTGGAAGTAGCCACTCATATTGACACTAAATATTAATATCACCTTACCAGAATTCTGCAAAGACATCGTGTGCACTTTAGACGGTTCTGGAAAATACTAATACAGAGGACAATGAACTTACATGATAAGCTTCTTCCAATATCGGTTCGTTCATCACTTGGGTGGCCCAAATTCCTCTCTGAACTGATAATTGGATATTTTCATGGTTTAAACTCTTTATGATGAAATATCTTGTATCACCGGATTTACTCCTTTTATTTGTATCTGAGGTCCCAACTTGTTCACAGGATTGGTCTTGATCTTCAGCCCCGGAACGGTAGGCATGCTTGTCTACTTTCTCATTTGGGCTCTCTATAACAACATTCTAGCTCATTCATTTTAACTACTAAAAGAATAATTCAACAAGTGATCAAATTTTATCATATTTAGTGAGAATAGACACAACTGATACTTGTGATAACTCTACATACGTAGTATGGAGCCCCAGCATTGATAAAACCTCATAATAAGATTCTTAGTATAAGTATGTAATGATACCTTGATTGTTCTTATTCTCCACATCAAGCTTCCAATCAGTGACTGACGAATCAACAACAGAATTATCAACAGACATGACCTCTTTTGTTCTCTGATATCATAAAGAGAGTAACAGTAACACACACTTTAAAATACAAGATAAAGTTAGATCACTGCCAACAAAAGAAAGTAGAAAATTAAATTACCAACTTATTATAAAGCAAAAACATAGTTTGAACCAGCGTTATTAAAAGACCTCGCTTCATGCACCTAAGCCCATTTTCCAAGCTAAGCCCTTTAATTGTGCTTCTGGTTTGTAGGCCTCGCTTCAGCTCTCCAGTTACACTAAATACCTATTTATTATTATTTTTTTATAATAATTTGATGCAAAACTATTGATCTTCTCTACAATATAAGCTTCCACAATGCCGATTTAGGCAACTTTCACCCAAAGTTCTGAATCAATTTAGAATTTTTAGAACTTTATAACTTTAAAGTTTTATAATTACATTTGCGTCTTCCCTATTTTAGAACTACTGGTATAAATTAGATGAAATTAAATGTTATATAATAGGTTTTGTTAATTTTATTTAAAGAATAGTAACATAACATTCTAATCAGAGGCGGAGAATGTTGAGGGCCAGGGGTGGCCCTGGCCCCCCCTGTTTTTTGGCGCAGTGGTATAAATTTGCGATTTTCGTAGGTAAATCGAGTCCGGGTTGAGTCCGGCCCCGCCGATTTGCCACTACCGATCGAAAAAAATTGAGTCCAGCCCCTCCCGATTCGAGAACCAAGCTTCGCCACTGATTCTAATGCGTAATATATTTTTTTATTTTATTTTTTCATGGAAGCGCCCTTTTTTTCTAAGGCCCTCACTTTTCTTGCGCCTAGGCCCAAACGAGGCCTATGCGCCTTTCATAACTATGGTTTGAACCACGTAAATCCCTGCCTGCCTAGACAGTACTTTATTCTAACTCCGGAGACATTATCACTTGGTTTTTAGGGCTGTGCAACAGTTCAGAGCCGGACCGAACCGCTAAGAACCTAAACCGATAACAAGCTAAGTATTATAATTTATAACCGAACTGTTCTCTATAATAACCTACCAGTTCGGTTCGGAACATGGTGAAACGGTTCTCATGGAAACGGTTCTAAGCCGGAATCAGTTATCAGTTAAATCCCAAAATTAAACCCTAATTCGCTTTCTATTTCATCGATCAGTTGAATGACGAAACAAATTCTACTGAAACAAATCTTAAACCATAAACTGATGCTAATAGTTAATTAGTTATCCATCATATAAATTACGGCATTGCAAGTTAAAACATTAAAAATTATATTACAGTAACAAACAACACATTCGTCGAATTTTGCTGGTGAAAAAAAAAAAACAAATTAAACAACGAAATGTGACGAATAACAGAAAAAAGATTATTATTATGTCGATTAAAACATAAAGTGAAATTAAGGAGAAAAAGAGTACCTTTTTGTTACGAAGAACGATGATCCAGGAGAGTGAGTGGGGTGTGTTTGGATAAGCTGTGCCCTAATTTTGCCCCCTTTGGCCCAACTTTGGTTTTTTGGATTTCGGTTGTATTGGTCCAAAACCTTTTCAACTAAAATAATATTATATTAGTATTTTAATAAATGAAAATTGTTATGATTATTTTGCTGATTTGGTAAAGCAAGATCTCATAAATTACATTAAGAAATTAAGAAATCAAAGAATAGACCGAAAGTTTAAATCTATGTTAACAAAAATTGTTTCGGGGTTGTTTCACAACTAAGTTATTAAGTATTTGACTAGTAAAAGGCTCACTGAGTAAGAGACTTTAAACTAGTAAGAGTACGTTGATGAGTTCGTGGTTCGTAGTGGAGGAAGTGTTGGCGGATCATGGAGTAGGCCAAATTAAGGTTACGAATACATGTGAATGGACAAAAAGGTAAAATTTTCATTTAACATCATTTTGAAACTTAATAGGGGAGTCTTATTGCCTGATTCAGATGTGCTCTTATAATGAACCAAACACATTTAATGCAGACTTATCTATAATAGTATCTTAATGGAATCATTAAGAGTCTACCAAAAAACCCCTAAAGCTAATAGTTTTTGCATTATTTTGTAATAATATAATGAGAGTACAAGGTGCATCATATTCGGAGGTGACATTTTCAATAATTTTTACAATAAAGTCACAAATTCAGACTTCTGACAGTTTCAAACGTGCTGATTATCACACAAAAATAGTGTCCTACTATTGGGACTCCGTTTCGAGGGTATTGATTAACATTTTTTAGCAAGGCAGTAATTGCATTTAAAAAAACTAGCCATGCAATAAAAAAAAGAAAACAATATACAAACCCCAAAATACAACATGCCATTAAGAAGTAGCAAACGAAGCCTGAAAGAGATCCAATCCTTCCATTCCATGTCATGCCATTTAGCCTGGTTTTTCGCCTATAAGTATCTTAGAGATTACACTATATTTGTTGGCATACATATTGAGACGGGTTAGCTTGAAAAAACTATTTCATTTCGGCTCTTTCATACACGCCAGCATGAAACCATAACAATAATATGTACTGCTTCTTTCTTTACCGCATTCGCCTTGATGTTTTCATGTAAGAGCATTAGCTACCCGTGTAGTTGAAGGCATAAATTGAAGGAATACCACCAGTGACGGATCCATGAATTTTTTTCACCGGGTTCCTTTTTTAGATGCACTACTTTCATGTGACGGAACATAAAAAAATTTGGGTCGGTGCATGGGTTCGGTTCGGGTCGGTTTGACGGTTCGGATCCGTTTGACGGTTCGGGTCGTTTTAGGGGTTTGGGCCGGTTTAGGTGTTCGGTCAGTTTAGGTTTCAACATGTCAAAATTTAACATCCCTAAAATACCTAATACGATAATAACAAAACTATAACTAATACAATAATCCTATAAGAATTTAGGAGGTTGTAAGCATTTACATACCTTTAATTGCCTGCCCAACTATGTCTTTTACCACACTCCATAGCAAAAGACCAACTCATTCCAACAGAGATTGACTTCAATATGATTACTGCTAAAAACATTGTTCCTTATATTTTACTGAATAATAAGTGCTAGGGTGAGCTTTTTTCTCACTATTGTACTTATATTGGTTGGTAAAGATTAATAACAAGTTATGAATCAAACTCAAAACTCAAACCCTAACTTGAGAGCATTCACATCCCCTCCATTAAATCTCATCCATCAAATTACACTAAAATTACTACTTCACCCCTAAATCTTCTCTCTCCTAATTAAAATAATAATACTTTTTCATACTTTTATCATTATATTTTCTCTCTCCTCACTCACAACTACTTACAAAAATATTAAAATATATATATGGGTGAACAGTAGCTTTTTATATATAGGGTGGAACAATGCTTCCACCAAATATTTTCTCTCTCCTCCACTCACAACCACTTACAGTCACCCCATATAATTTGGTAGACACACTCACATACATTTGATGGATCAAATGTGAATGCTCTGACATTTTTTTCTTCCGATTATTTTCTAAATAAATGTCATACTGTTATGGACCAAAATATAAAGATCATATTCTTGTTTCTTGAAATCCCAATAATAGTCCCATAACATTTTCTTTGACTTTCTTCCTTTCAACACAACATTAGCCAATGATCCTTTGGTTCAGTGGTGGAAATAACTTATGGTCTCAATGTGGACTAAGGTTCGATCCCCATTGGATGCAAAGGTGAGGTGAGAGGGTTTTATCACCATAGGTGAGTTCCCGCTCGTTTGAGGTCACCGGTTCGACTCCTGGCAGCCCCAGCAACCTTGGCCGGCCTGGGTGGTTAGGTTATCTTTCGGGGTAACAAACCAGTTTGACGCCATGGCGCCGCTTCGAACCGGGTCCGCGTCAGTTGTCAGTGACTCCTCAAAAACAAAAAAAGAGAACACCGCGCTAGCCGATAAAAAAAAATATTCATCCATCAAGATGCAAGTGGAAATCAAAGAAAGAAACAAAGACAGATATAAAATAATAAATAAAAAAACAAGAATAGTCACATACCCATCTTTCAATCAAATCATCAGATAACAAAAGATCCTTTTGCTGCACAAGAATAGAAGAATATCATCATACTAAAAAAGATGCATCTTTTATGGGTATCTTGAAATAGCTTAACTGATTTTAATTTAATCAATAATCATCCTCATTAATACCTAACTAACCATCTACAGAAACTTAATTACAATCAACAACCAAATACCAGATTCTTGTTTCTTCAACTAAATCAAGAATCCCCAAAAAAACAATTTCTTTAAACAACAAACAAAGAACTCTTCACCTTTGAAGATACAAGTGGAGAAGCTAGCAATTGCTGAAAGAGAAGTGAAGCCAAATCAAGAATGGCGGCTGGATGTGTATTATTGTATAAAGGTTTTATTTTTTGTAAACCCTAGGTTTTAAAAAAGAACCAAAAAACTGACAACGGGAATCGAACTTGGGTTCTAATGGATAGAATAGGTGGATTTTACCAGTGGAGCATTCATTAAACTTGGTTATGGGTTCCTACAACATTTTACTTATGGGTTCCTACAATATTTTCTTTATGTTAATACTAAAATTTCAAACCGACTGGATTCCCGGGAACTCAATGATTTTTTACTAGATCCGCCCTTAAATACCACATCAATTGCAAATCTTTTGCCCACAAGATAAACATCAATTGATTAACCAATCAAATAACAATGCCTTCTTCATAATTTACTTTAAAGTTATTGACATGTAACTTTGAAAATATCAATAAAATTAATACAATGATAAGATACACAGTGGGCTAATTTATTTTCTGTTAGGGACATTCTTTTTTACATATTTAAGCGAGCTGGCATCTCTGCTAAGAAAAGAGGACCAATGAAACTTTTTTGCTATCCATTAGAAGGAAGATTAACACTTACACTGTGTTCCAGAGATCCACTTAGGAAGAGAAGAGAAAGGAATCCTCCTTCCTTTCCTTTCTCCCCGGTTCCTTCCAATTTGGAAGAATTGATTTTAGGGTGTAACCTAAGTTTCTTCCTTCTCGTTCTCTTCCTTTCCCTACATCAAAAAACTCCGAAACACATTTTTTCCTCACTTCCTTCCAATTCTTTTCTCTTCCCCTGTTAAATGAATCTCTGGAACATAGCGTTAGACGAGCTGACATTTTGGTTTTTGAATGGATAGGAAGGAAACACGCATCTGTATATCTAACAGACGTTTCACCACTAGTGGGCTTGGGAGTAGTGCTTTCATGGTGGGCCAAGCTGCTTTAAACGTTGCTTCGGGCAAAGTGACCAAACACAAGAGAGCTGGTCTTGACAACCAACACGTGTTTATACCATTTGTTTTTAACACTTTTGGTTTCGTTACGCCAGAGGCTGTGGAGTTACTTAGCCGAGTCCAACTAGTTTGCAAAGTTATATCTATGAATGTAGTTTTTAAAATCCTTAATTTTGCTATTAAAAAAGGTCAGTGGCTCAGCTTATTCGTTTGCCTTCTGTTTCGATGTAATTTCCCTATGATCTTTTATAAATTTACGTTAAACGTCTAAAATGAACCCACGTCTATCTCAAGGACGAAAAACGTGACACTCAAGCAAGAAGTATGGACGACATGTGTAATTTCTAATACTTATAGTCTACATGTGAATTTTTTTCATAAGATTGGTCTATTATAATTTTTAGTAAAATTTAAATGTTTTCTTGTCACATAAATCAGTTGTGGTGGTCACGTACCTCTCACCACAACTGATTTATGTGACATTTTTTGTGACCAAACTATTTTGGAACCGAAGTGTCTGTCTCAAAACTAACAACCAGTTTCGCAACTAGAGTGTTATGTGACCGAACATGTGACCGGATTTAACTACCAGTTTATGATTAACTTTTATTGTGATTTTAGCGTAACTTTTGAATGAGTCTTATGTTTTTTAGATATAATTTGCAACTGATCGAATATAGAGTTTTGATGGTTATTTTACTAGCGTTTTTGTCTTTTGTAGTTTTTGGTCGACTTTGCTTTTTTAGTAGTGCTAGCCATCTCCGGAAAACATACCGAATTCGGATCGAATGGGTCAGAAAGATCACCAAGTATTATACTATGGTCATTGTCATATTACTTTAAAATTGTAAAGCAATTCTATTTGGGATAGATAATAGATTGCTTTTATTGGATTTCGTCACCTAACAACCCATGCTTTGTCACTATAATAAAAATAAAACCTGCTTGCACGTTATCACTATTTTTCACTTTGTACAAACCCTAATAGCCTACATGTGTACAAGTCTTAATTTTTTTCATTTAATATAAACAAGTCAAAGTTGACTTGGGAAAAAACACAACTCTTCGTGAGGGTCACAAACCAACTATTTTCGATCATTGTTTTGTGCGTATAAATATATCTGTGGAGTTTTTGAAGTAAACAGGCAAAAACTAACATAAACGCAAAACAATGGCTTCATTTCATGGTTCAAAAATGTATTGCATTTTCCTAATGATCGCCATATTCGTCACTTTTGGATCGGTGTTAGTTGGAGCTGCGTATACTGTCCCGCGTGCACCAACTGTCTACCGCCCAAGTGCATGGACTCTCGCCCATGCCACGTTTTATGGAGACGAGTCGGCATCTTCAACCATGGGTACTACACTACTACTTATCTTTATATACAAGAAAAAGTTGACTTCTCCAAATATGTACACACACATGTAGTGTCTAATTCTTATTCTTGCTTTTAAAGGCTTTTATCGTTAGCTAATTCAAAAGTCTTAATTAAACACATGTCACCCCCTACCCCCAAAATTAAAATGTTTAAGTTTCGTCACTGCTAACCACGAATCTTTGGATCATATCAGGAGGTGCATGTGGATACGGAAACTTGATGACCAATGGATACGGCACGAACACAGCCGCACTAAGCTCAACAATGTTTAACAACGGTTATGCATGCGGACAATGTTTCCAAATACGGTGTGTCCAATCTCCATGGTGCTCAAAAGGCATTACCACTGTCACCGCCACCAACCTCTGCCCTCCAAACTGGTCTCAGGATTCTAACAACGGTGGATGGTGCAACCCACCTAGAACCCATTTCGACATGGCCAAACCCGCTTTCATGCAAATAGCCCAATGGAAAGCCGGCATTGTCCCCGTCATGTATCGTAGGTATATATATATATATATATATATGCTTCTTCCATTCATTTAGTTAGTACATCATATTTATGTACACAATACAACCCAAACATGTGTCATTATTTTTTATCTTTTTTTTTTTTGGTGTAGGGTACCTTGTGTGAAGAAAGGTGGTCTTAGATTTTCTTTCCAAGGCAATGGCTACTGGCTGTTGGTCTATGTGATGAACGTTGGTGGTGCGGGTGACATCCAAAGCATGTGGGTCAAAGGAACCAAGACGGCTTGGATTAGCATGAGCCATAACTGGGGAGCATCATACCAAGCTTTTGCGACCCTTAGTGGTCAGGCTCTGTCGTTTAGGCTAACCTCGTATACAACCAAACAAACCATAACAGCTTACAATGTCGCCCCGGCTAACTGGAACGTTGGATTGACTTACCAAGCCAATGTTAACTTTCATTAATCAATCGACCTAATCAATGTAGTGTCGATGTATTGCCAAAAACAAAAAATAGAATTTGCGACACGTATTTTTTGCGATTTAAGTTGTATGATTTGTGTTATTGCTTATGATATGTAAGAACTTGTTCAAGAATGACTAATGAGAAAACATTGCCTTGTTTTGGTTTATTATAGTTCTATAAAGTTCTCTAATAATTATATAATAATGTTTTGATTTCAGTACAATTTAGAGTAATTCTTTGTGACGACCGATAAACATTTCTCGGTTAAACATTCTAAGATACCCAACTAAACTATGGTCTATATATGTAGGGAAGACATGTGTGGAAGTGAGTGGAACATGGGGCACATATTGTAAATTCTAGTGTCATACTGTCATACTCAAAATAAAAATATTGAATATACATATTTTATGGTCTTATGATACTAATTGGGTTCGGGTAACTGGACAGGTATCACCTAATACGATACCTGTTTCAAACCCATAAAAAAGTTAAAACTAATATTGTATGTCCCATCCCCAAATACATGTCCTATTACTTGTATAGTATTAATTAGCTTTATACCCCGGGAACGTCCCAGGTTGAAAAATCTAATATGAACTTTCTAAATAATCAACTTAGGCATAAATTTCTCTAGCATGCTACAAAGTTAAATTAAAAAAACATAAGTAAATTCACATGTATACATATCTCACACCAGCTTAAAAAAGAATGCATGGGTCTAAAATTTCGCCACAAGTCAAACTATGTATCTTTTAACTTCTATATCTGAATCGTAAATATTTTGGTAAGGGCAGACGGGGTGGTCCGTGATGGCCACCCCGTGATCGTTGTGATACCGCGAAACACCGCCCCACCTCATGTATCACGGCCGCGATCTTATCACACAGTGACATATATCACGACCTTCATTCTCTTTTTTTTTCCATCATCGTCTTCACCACCTTCACCACCATCATCTCCACCCGTCATCACCACCACCACCATCTTCATCACCACCATCTTCCTCCTCAGCTCACCACCACCTCAGCCATCACCATCATCGTCCTCAGGTCACCACCATCATCATCCTCTGCTAAGTTTTTTTTTTTGGCGGGAAACAAATTTTTGAACCAGAGGACCATTTTGGTATCCTCTATTCTCTGTGATCAAACGATGGGACCATTCAGCTCACCACCATCATTCTCCTCAAGTCCAATGATGTGTTTTATGATTCTTTAGCCCCGCCTCTGTTTTCTGTGATGAAACAGAGGAATATTACTTGGTCAACGATGTTTGGGTGTGATGGCCGTGATGACAACCCCGCCAAATTAGTGATGAAATGTGATTGAGTGAGGTGAAATGAGGTGGCACAATCGGATTGGATGTGATGGTGTGATCACCGTGATGACCGCCCCGTCTGCCCTAAGCACTCTTTTACATCTAACGGTTTTTCTTCCTTAATTAGGCCAAGTGTAATTGTGTCATGTATCCGATGATTTGGTTACAACCCCAATGATGAATCTTGAATTTTAAGATTGTGGGGACCGAAATTCACGCAATATTAAATCAAATCGGTGGAGGTCGGACTCAATATATACAAAATTTTCAGACAAAAACGAGAAAATTTATACTACTGAGCAAAAAACGGTGGGGCCGAAGCAACTCCTATCTCTTCTTACCCCCCGCCCCCGCAAAAAACGATGCGGCATGACCACCCCAGACCTCCACCCACCCCGTAAAACATGTTGGCCCAGACAATTAGATCAAACACGAACACGAGATATTTGGGGAGACGAACCCGCGACTCTTTCTATTCAACCAAACGAACTTACAAACAAGGACAAATAAAATCATTAACCTAGACCCCTATTTATACTAAACAAACCATACTAATCCTACTCAGATACTACTACGTACCAATTCTATTCTAATGCTAACCCCACATCATTATCTATACTAATTAAATCAACTAGATAATTCTAAACATTCAAACTAATCTAAATCAGTCTTTCACTTTAGTCCTTCAACTTTCAACACACGTTTTAGGATTAACTTTCAACATTCCCCCTTAATCCTAAAACCCGACCATGCTTCTCTTACTTCCCCAATCTGACCACTTGCGTCTTGATCGCTCTTGCTCTTCTTTCTCGAACGAACCACGCAGGTTCATCTTGCTATCTTTCTTGATCGAACCACGCAGGTTCTTGATCTTCATGCGTCGACTTTTGACTGCATCATCTCTTTCTTTCATCTTCAAGATCCACTCTTGAAGGCATCATTCATCAAGATCTGCTCTTGGGGGCACATTCATCAAGATCTGCTCTTGGGGGCTCATTCATCAAGATCTGCTCTTGGGGGCTCATTCATTATTTCTAGCGGGTTACTCTTTTCAGTTGGAATTGATTCCCGATCCCGAAACCAATCTCCAACACCGCGAAACTTTATTTAATTCATCAAGAACAATATTCTTGATTCACCTACTTAACCGGAAAACAATCTCGCAAACCTGAATATCTGCGTCACGGTTATTTTCACATCACCCGAGCAACACTTGTTGCCTTACGACCAACAAAACAAACACGCAGCTTGTTTTTCTTTCAGACGTGGTTACTAACCTCCACTCAACAAACACAGTTGTTACGATCAAAACATGATGTGTAAACTAACTTCACAACTCAAACACCTCACCCATGCCGTCCTCGTGATCGCTTGCCTCTCTACAACCGAACCCGAACAGTCCAACAATATTTGACTAAAAGTCTTAAATACTCAAAACTACCATATAGCCACTCACTCTATCCTTCATTCAATTGCAAATTCAAACTACTTTCGTTGTAACTTGTAAGAATTGAATATATTATCCAAAACCCAAATATTCGACTCCAATTCCAATATCAATTTACTCGTCCAATCAAACTCAATGAAACATGACTTGTTTTATTTTTCTTTCACAGCCTTTACGTTCTGAATTGTCTTCGCTTCTTTCCGTCAACTACTCTCTTTTCTTTCTCTTCCTGATCACACAAAACGGGAACGATCCTGCTTCTCAATCTCGTCAAAAACTTTCGCTACTTACCGTCCTCAGGCCTCAGCCTCCAAGTTTTTACGTACGACCAGAAACGTCCAAGAATTGAATTCCACTAAATAAATGAAAACCATCACCTGTACTCTTTCCACCAGCTTGGACTTCAACAAAAATCTATAAACCGTGGCTTTTCCAATTAAATTCACAAATTTTGATCAGTGGCATCCAACGAACATACCTTTTTTTATGTCTTTTTTAACTAACGTGTTTTTAACCGCCGTCGCAGCAACCCCGTGAGGGGCGGCTCCCCTTTACCGGAAAACGACTCTCAAAACGGCCAAGCTCTGATACCAATTGTTGGCCCAGACAATTAGATCAAACACGAACACGAGATATTTGGGGAGACGAACCCGCGACTCTTTACAAATAAAATCATTAACCTAGACCCCTATTTATACTAAACAAACCATACTAATCCTACTCAGATACTACTACGTACCAATTCTATTCTAATGCTAACCCCACATCATTATCTATACTAATTAAATCAACTAGATAATTCTAAACATTCAAACTAATCTAAATCAGTCTTTCACTTTAGTCCTTCAACTTTCAACACACGTTTTAGGATTAACTTTCAACAAAACACCATTCCAGCCACATGTAATGGGACGTGTGAGCCCCTTCACTATGAAACCGGGATATGGGAATGTGAATTAATTATGGCATCCAATCAAAAAATTCCAAGTCCCCCTTTTTATACATAACCCCATTTTCTTTTTGGGTTTTAAATTTATATAATTATTACTATATTGTTCACCAAGGTAGTAACCGTCATTTTTGACATGAAAAAACCGTTTTTGCTTTGATCTTGTCCGTCCAAATTAGGTGGTTTTTTCCAACTTTAAATCTAGACCACAATAATCCGGTAGTTATTGCCAAAATTTGGCAGTTTTTTTCTGGACTAGCAGTTACAGAATTTAGACTCCACGTTCCTACAAATACGGGACATAATAAAACTCCCCACTCAGTCCAACACCCCATTCATTCTATCTGGTGTCTTATTTACCGATTTTCGTATTTGAATTTCAACTCCAAGGTCATTCATCTACTTTCAATAATTTTCATCTTCGATCGATTGTATTTGAGTTTAGAACATAGTTCGATAAGGTAATATCTATTTCCAAGTATTTAGAACTTAATTTGTTTTAGGTTTAACTTTTTGCTATATCTCTTACACACAACGATCACAACACAAGGTATATTACTGATTCTCTGGCAATTATTTGATTTTTATGTTGATTATGGATTCGAATTCAAATGTTTTTTTACCTCTTTCTGTTTTTTTTTCGTAGAAGGAATCTCCATCCCCTTTCCCGATTCCCCAAAGTGCTTCATAAACAAAAAGGTAACAAGAGTAACATTTGAGTTTTGAAACTACTATATTTGCAGCAGTGCACTCCAGTTGTTCGATAAAATGCCCACACCATACTGCTTTAATGACTTACATAAGATTCACAATCTCAACAAAAGCTCCATCAAAATTCAATATGAAGTCAAAGCTTCTGATATGTCCATCATATCATAGAACAAAGCTTTTGAATGTGCAAAAGAACATATTGATTTTACATATCTTGGAAATGGAATCATGATTGACCGCAAAAGTCTTGGCCTTGCCCTCAAGAAGGTAATCTTTTTCCTAGAACAATTGTTTTATTTATTTATTTGTTTATTTTAATGTTTCACTAATTGACTAGAGTTCTGTCCATTTGCTAACAATAGTTTTGCATATGTTGTTTGAACTTTGAAGGTTTAAGAAATGTTTGGCTTTGTAACATCTTTGCATTTTAGTGTTCATGTTTGATTGTAGATAAGTTCTTTGCAATTAGAGGGTTTTGGATATCTAAGAATAATTTTTGCATCTTACATGTAAATTCTTTGAATAATAATAATAATAATTACACTATATTAATTTACAAAGTGATTTGAACAGTGTTTTGTGTTTTTATCGATTTTGTAAAGATGTTAAATACTAAGTGGTTTGATATTTTAAACAAAGGTTTTGGCCTTACGATGCAGTTCGAGACGCTTAGCTTGCGGATTTGGAAGCTTTGCAACCTGTGAGTTCTTGCGCCCACTCTTTTAGTTATTGTTTTTCTAAATATTTTTGGGCTAACGTGCATGCTAAAATAGCAAGATTATTTTTATGAAGTTATAATATTTTTGTGTACGAATGAAATCTATATTAACTCATACATATTATTTTGACATGGAATGTGAGTAGGCGGAATGCGCCTAATGTGTTATTATATGGTTTGAGATAGCGGTAAAGTTAGCATTGCCCTCGATCGTTAAATGTGTTGGTGACACAAAAGTTTTTCCCGGAAGCAATGTTGTCTTCAAATGTATACATTTTTCGGTGATTTCTCAAATTATTGGTCTATTAATTTTCTTTTTTTGTTGTTGTCAAAAATCATTTGATTTTGGTTTGTTGCCGTTTGTTACTGGTGTGTTTTTTTGTTAAAATTGTTTAAATCTTTTGATGTTATTTTGAAAGGTTTCTTGATTAACTGTTTTTTGTCTTCTTGGTTGATCTTGCAGTGTCCTCTATGAAAAAACCTCACAAAGGCCCTCTTTCCAAAGGTGTCGTATAGGTGTGTATTCAAACAAATTGTTTTTTGTTGGCCCTCTTTCCAAATTTTTTGGGGTATGTTTTTTTGTTGGTTTTATGTTCTTTGTGTATTGTGGTTGGTTCTCTGTCTTTGGTTGTCATGTTTGTTCCTAAGGTGTCGTATAGGTGTTTGATTAAATATGCAAGTTATGCGTCTATGCCCACAAGCATGAAAGTCATATTTAGTTCATTTATTTTACTAGAGATTTGAGTTGTACCATCAGCTCATGTGTTTCGTGGCCCAGTTTTTGTGAATTTATTAAGTAGTAATGTTGTTTTACTTGAATAACTTAGTCAGGAATGTCCACCAGTGGCTTAAAAGACATGGTAGTAGACATGGTTTAGGGTTTGAATTGTCAAATATATTACTACGTGAGGGTTAAGGGTTACTAATAAAAATGTTCACACAAGAGCTCGCTTAGGAAATCACAGAAGTAGCTGTAGATTTCATACTGGATTAAGAGTTATGATCCGGTAAACACCAAATTCTTGTGGGTTCAATTATTATGATTGGTTTAAACACACATTAATCGGGGCGACCAATCAGGAGATGGCTGGAAAAAGGGTTGTGACAGATTTATCAAAAATGTTAGCGAGGAGATTTATGAAAGCGCAAGTGAGTATATACATGCACACATTGATGGTGAAGAAGCGAGTTAGAGGATGGAGAATGAATGCTTAAGCACAAATGCATTTAGGTCTTTAGACGCTTGATTCGTACGGTATTAGACGCCTTTGCAAATCAAATGCATGAATGCCTACGCACATACGCGTTTAGGTAGTAAGATTGGCGGTAGTAATATCTATTTTTAGAGGTAGTGTGAAACAAATAGATAGACCATTCATCCTTCATCCACCGATCACCAAATCGTACTGAGTTTAAAAAATAGAGATCGACGAACTATTGCATAGGCGTTTCATTCACCAAACCGTTTATATAACAACGTGCATCTGCACCTAAACGAACACTAGCATTTAGGCAACTAATTCGCTTAGGTGGTTGTGCGGCTAATCAAATGATGCTTTCACATTTACCATATAACCCACAAACCCTAAACTGTTAGAGCTTATTATAACTGACAGACAATAGTCTATTTCACTTCTCAGTAGTCGAAATCCAATAAAAAAATAATACAGCTCACAGCTGTATGCGAGACATGCTTTAATAAAAACATCTAAAAAAACAGTTTTTACACGAAATCAGGTTTGACACAAGGAACTTGAAAGCTTTAATCGATTTAGTGGTTTAAATCATCTTTGTTTTTTTGTATGGTGACCAAGTCACTTGAATGCTAAACATGTGTTTCAGCTAAAGAAATCCTCTTCCGTTTTATGGTTTTTTCCGTACGGTTTTGCTATGTGAATCAATATGTTAGTTCTTGACTTGTACTTATAAATTATAAGTAAAGAACCGTTATATGTGGGTTTCAGATTTCATATTTTAATCTAGGTTTCGTCATGCTCCAATTTTTTTATCTGATCAGTTTATCGTTTGTTCATCTTTAAGACCGGACTGATTTGTTTTCAATGTATTTGACCTGCAGAACCACCTTCTGATATGGATTTGGTATGACCCAATTAGCCACTCATTAGTGGTTTTACAATGACTTTGAATTCTAAATGTTGATTTAGTATTTTGTTTTCTATAGGGATAAGGGTTTTGTTTTCCACTACGCCAAAAAAGATCCTCGAACAGGTATAACAACCTGTACAATCAACGACACACAGATCTTGCAACAAGCCACACCAACTGCCATTTCCAGCAGCACCTCGCCATAGTAACACCAACACCTTCGACACCAGACATACCAACCAGCAACCAAAACCATAAAGAAACCACTGCCAAGCGCAGCCTGTTTGAAACACCAGATAAACATTGTTTCTTTTATCCATACTATACAAAACTTATATAAAAATGACAAATTGAAATGAATTTTTTTTCTCCTGTTGTGTATGACTTTCTGTTGGAAGTGTATTAAAGTAAATAGACAACAGTATAATTTTCCCCTGTTTATAAAGAAGTTAACGTTGTCCCTTTACTTTTTAACAGTCATGAGAAATCATTTTAGGTTTCTGTTATGCTTTAATCTGTTTAATAACTGTAAAAATATCACAAATAAACTCATTATACATCTCATGACAGTAAATATCTCCAAGAAAGATCGACATATATCTCAAGGTTTATTACGTAAACAGTCTCTTTGCAACAATACAAGGAAATTCCTCAATGAAATGTATAATAATTAATTACCCATGGTAAATCTTTACTTTAATGGAGCTTACCATCTCTGTTTATCGTAACCCAGAAATTAGATTTTGGTTTTAGATATCTATTCATACTATAGTAACTTGCATTTTCTTTGATTCTTTTCATGTTTCTTCCAAATTAATTTCAGGAGATGCACGTAGCGCTGACAAAAGGCCTGCTCTAGGAAATCCATGTACCGAACGCTACCGGACGATTAGGATGGAGACCACCTTGGAGATGTCCTTGGCGTTACGTGGAGACTGCTCCTAATGCTTTTGTTCGGCTCGAGTGGCGACCGCCATGGGAGAAGTATTCCGTCCTTGAGGACAAGGACGATTTGAAGGGGCGAGGAATTGATGCGTACCACAAACCCACGTACACTATTCAACCGACGTTCATGCTACTTGCTTTTAGTTGTTGGTTATTTGTTTCTTTTGGCGTCAAAAGTAGTTTATTTCCATTATGTCCACTTTGTTTGTCAGTTGTGATCTAAGCCCTTTAAAAGGCTATTGTATTTGGTTTTGCAAGGATATGAAAAAGATTAGAAAATTGTTCCATATTGTGTCTCTTCTTCTCATGTGTTCTTAGGAGTTTGTAGGTAAAATTATTATAGGGTCAAATTCCAAAGATGCTAATGAATTAGACATGACTATAAATGAGGAAGATTGCTACTATTCTTTGTTTTGATTTAACAGGTTACAAGGGGCTGTGGACACCAAGACTTTTGTGTCACCATTTATTTTAGTTTTGTTAAACATTCGGACTTCTTTTCTCTTCCTATCAATGGTTGGTTATATATTTGGTTGATTCAGATGTTCACTTTATATGTCTTGACATTTAGTATTGATTTTTTAGTAAACATCAGACATTAAAGGTCGTATGCGCAATATATAAAAATTGTGCCTACTAAATAAATAAAAAAAACTTGCGTAACATGTAAGCAAACTAACCAACTTCTGCACCTACTAATGACGTTATCATGATCTTTAATGTACACATATAGTTTGGATGTTGTAAATTTCGGAAACCCGTCCCAGCGGACGGGTATAATACTAGTTTAAATATTATTTTTAATGGGTGATTGACTCGTGGATATTGAAAACCAATAAAACCGTTACAATGTTCAGTAAAAACAAGTGAAAGAGAGTGGTTTGATGATGTGAAATCATTACAAATAGCCTTGTGTAATATAATATATCCTATGTTTCACTTTTTATAAACTTCTTTGGTTGCTTGTCGTTTTGTGTGGTTTTCTGCCTCTTATGTTGTAGTTGTATTGTCTCATAGAATTTGTTGCACTACATATTCAAGAATATTGTTAAGAGTATATGTTATATAGGTTTGTATTAATAGCAATCCATTCCACTTGTAAGAAATATTCACAACGAGACTCGAACCACCAACATTGGGACGAGGCACCACTTTACACATCACTTGGATATCACCATGCCAAAGGCCTTATATAGAGACTATGTATCTATAGGATATCCATAGAGAATGATGGTGTGGATTGATGAAATATCTACATTACATCAATGAAATGCTCTGGCTTTTTTATAAATTCAAGGGATCCTATGAGTGGTATTTCCTGAAGACAATCATTCTATGGCACCCGATGGATTCTGTAGTCCCAATAGAAGGATGGCAGGTATAGTAATATCAATTGTACACAAGTACATGACAACCATAAATACACCTTTAAGACCATATGAGGTGAACTTTGGTACGGCATGTATTCTAAGGATGTACAAACAATGAACATCTGAGTGCCTTTTGGAATGAGCATGATGTCTAAGGGTATAGGTCATGTCGCGGAGTGGAATAATAAAACAGATAACAATTTTGAAGAAAAAATATATAAATTTGCGAATGAATAAACTATTACAGGAAATGCCCTTTTATAGAGATTTTCTATATTTGGAAGGTATGCAAATTTTCAAAACTAATTAAAATCATAAGTAGACGCATAAATCATGCTTATTAGACTATGGGGTGTGGGTTGGGGGAAGGGATCGGGGAGCTGATGTGGCACCCATCCCCCAACGGGAACACCGCGCCCCCCCCCCCCCCCTCATATTTCGGTGAGCAAGGGGAAATCTCCCCGTCTGCCCCGAGCTCATTTTATTATTATTATATTATAAATGGGGGTAGAAAGTGGAGGGAAAGAGGGAAGGGGGAAGGGGGAAGGGGAACACCACCCCCCTTGATGAGGGAAGAAGAGGAGAAAGATGAGGTGGACTTGGGGGAGGAAGGGGGTGGTTGATACCACACCCCTTAGTCTTAGTGATTTACGCCTTTTAAAAATGGAAGTACTGAAAGTTGATGAATATGGGGGGTAATATTGATTGACGAAATTAGAGCTTTAAATCAAGTAGTTCAGATCTTACAGTTGGGCCAATCGCCTATGGTCGTTTTTAACATTATACAGATCGTCAAGACCTTTCTGCCCACTAATGGGCCACGTAACTCCAATCGTAGCTCAAATTATGCCTTTAAAGTTTAAACCATTGCAGCTCTATTTCTCTTAACCTAGTTGTCCAGATATGAGGATTCCAACTCTTGTGTATAATTGAGAACATGATCGAGAAAAGGATTTAGTTAGATAATCAAGTGAATTTGATGATCAAAGATTTCGTATACGACAACCCATAAATTATGTAGCTGACAAGATAGAATTTAACATATAACAAATTCATTTTTCAGAAAATAACAAATCAATGTCAGGAAAGCTAAACGAGAATTCAAGTGTGATGTGATAAGAAGAAAGCAATATTTTCCTAGTCAACCAATCTTTTTATATAAATTTTGACTAGTGTAAAATTATAGAAATTGAAGTGTATAAGGCTAAAATGTAGGGTAACCGTTTGTTGACATCTCCCTTACCGCCATGTCACCTCCACAGCTCACCACCGCCTCCACCTCACCATATCTGCAGAAGTGAGAGAGAGAAAGAGAGAGAGTTCAGTAAGCTCGGTGGGATTACGCAGTTGGTAGCGAATTGGGTTTTTATTTGGGGATTGTGGGGGGGGGGGGGGGGGGGGGGGGGTTCTGTTGGTGCCGACCATCCACGTCGGATCCCGACCCCGTTCATGACCTACACCCCATAGCATAAGAGTATTAATCTTGGAAAGGTTTTTTTTTTTTTTTTTTTGGAAAAACAAATGTACAATTCTGACTTTGTAGAGTACAAAACAAAAAATCAAGATCAACTTAAAGAGGCTAATTAAAACATTTGGATAACTATAAGTCTAGGACTAATGTTAAAGTTAGTTAATGATCTTCTTTACGTCAATGACAATAGTGGGTTGGCCCGCGTGTTGCGGCGGAGCCGACACTTTGTATTGTGATACTCTTTTATGGTAATTTTCGTATTCGTATAATAATTTTACAAAAGTCTATTTATGGTTTTTTTCTGAAGGTTTTAGGTTAGTAGCATCACAGTGGTGGACATACGTCATAAGCGTCATACATTTATCAAGTATTTCAAGAAATCTTTGATGCAATAAAATAACACACGAATTATTGTGGATGGAAGCAATATGGTTGGAATCATCATAAACATAACGGTTACAAACAAATCATAATGATAATGAACTAAATAAAATAACTATACGAATTAACAAATGTAACTAATACGAAACACATATATAATCAAATGAGTCATATGGTAAGGAGTAATACCCCTTGAGCACAAAACAAATTTTGTATATAGACCCGTATGGTAAGGACTAAGTAGTAATACGAGTTTGATAGAAGTGGAAGTGCAAGTTGTTTCGCTACCACTTTCTTTTCGTGCATGTGGGTATTGTGGATGAAAAATGAGAATGAAGGAGACTTAAAAATACCGATGTTGAGTTGGGTTACAAAATCTTTTTATAAACCGTTTCACTATTTAGTTACAAGCATTTGAGTTTATTAAATAATCATAAATTGAATTAATAATTAAATTAATCACATTACGATTTCTTTAATTATTAGTTTATGATCCTTCATATTTCCAAAATTCCTAAACAAATTTTTAAACTCGGTTTATTTTATTACATTTTATATCTTAAACATGATTTTGCTAAATTTGTAACATATGAATTCACTATGCACAAATTCGACTATAATTATTATTACTCGAAGAAATAATATTCTAAGTTTGTCGACTTGCAATATTGTTGAAGAAAAACTCAAAATCTTAAGATTTGTTTTGAAAATTTTCTCTATGTTAACAACCAGTAAGAATATCGTATATAACTATTGTATCATATATATTATCATAACTAAAAGATGACGTACCAAAGTGAACAGCCCGGGTTCGAATCTGTTCCCTAGCGTCTCGCCTTGCCGCTGAGTCAGGCTGATTTACCTCTCACGTGTTGGGCCTGGGGCGGTCTGGCGTGGGCCGGTTAGCGTGTCCGGGAAATACACGTTTTTTGCACCAAAAGATGACATACAAAAATGATCTATGTGTTTATATGGGTTTATTATGGATTTAATTTTTTTTTTTCATATACTACACATCTAATATTATAACAAACATTTAATATCACTAATAATTAAGTATAGATGATTAATGTAAAGCCTTTAGTATTACTATGGTTTATTAACTATAGTGTGTTTTAAAGACAAATTTACCCCTAAAAAGTTGTTAACATATGCATTGTATGTTGTATGATAAGCTATTATACTTGTACTTCTTAATTTTTAAGAAGTCCTTGGAAAATGCTTTATAGTGGGTGCCCGCACGTTGCAGCAGGGACTACACGGGATTGATTTGTTAGGGTCTAGGGGCCTTTTTTCGGCTCGTACAAGACACATAAATCATGAGGACCGACTCTGTGTATAAGTATAACGTAATAATTTCATAATTCAAATCGTTACTTGATGATTAAAAACACAACTTTCATCATTGATTTCTCAATTTCTATAAAGTGTTATCAAGTTTATAAAACTTTAACTTTCTAAATTACCTAATTTTATATAAAAGATTATAACAAAACATAGCATTATGAATTGTTTTTATAGGTTTTTCTATTTAATGTGTTCAAAGTCATTACAAAATTGAATGTCATGATCTCTCATTAACTCTTTTGATTCTTGACTTACTTTTTATTAAATATGGTGTTGTAAAGACAACTTTGCCTCCCCAAAAGTAGTTATTTTATGCATTCTGTGTAGTATCATAAGCAATTAAACTTGTACCTCTTAAGTTTTAAGAAGTCCTTGGAAAATGTTTTATAATGTAGTATAGATATGTATTGAACAAATTAAAAAGAAACTCTCAATAACTTATTGGTCTACCGACATTATATGTGCATCTTCGCTCAAGTGATGTAGGTTCAATCTTACAAGTGGACAATAGGTAGATTTTAAGAATATGTTTAGAGAGCGTGTGAGTTTATCTCTTCAAACAACAAAATTGCTTACACCATATCAGCAATACAATGCAATTATTTATATCCGCAATTCAATTATTTAGTATGCAATGCAATTATTTTGATTCGCAATTCAATTATTTATATAATAATTAATAAAATCTTAAATTTTGTCAATATTATTTTTATTTCATTTTTCATCATTACAGCTATACACAAAACCCCACCAGACAATCTTAATCAAGATTTTTGTTGCAACCATTTAGAGTCATCGTCTTGTTTACTCTTCACAAGATCATGTGACCAAGGGATTGAACTCGTTGGTGGGAAACAACATGAGCACTCTTCTAAGCATGCCTTTGGTACCTCCCAATTGCTTGAATCATCCCCTTCAACAACTGCGGATCCAGATGACGATGACCACCACGACGACGGCGACAATGATGACGATAATGCTTTCAAAAGTGGACCCCAACATTCAACCTTATTAAATTCTTTAACGTTTGAGTGAAAGTAAACCCAAACCAAAGCTTCTTGCAGCTCAGGGTAGTTATTTAACAAATTCCCATCTCCATAAGCAAATGCCTTCAACACCTAATGATTGGAAGAGTGTTTACTTTCAAGAGTTGTACTCTATATATATGCATTAATGCTTGTAAAAGATATATATATATATATATATATATATATATATATATTAAATAATTACCAGAGGAAGTTCTTTGGTGAAAATGAAGAACCTAAGGTGAGCACACAAGTCAAGAAGAAAATGGCCACCACTTATGTGACAATGAACATGAAGAGACAATTCCCTTTCAATTTCCTCCATTCTGCTACAACTTCATCTCTATATAATTTATTATACCAACCCTGTAACTGGAAACAAATAATTAGATGAAATAACCACACATTAATAGCAAAATCATTGATTTGATATTTTACAAAATAACAATGTATTTACCCATCATTTGCTATTTGCCCCACCCCTTGGGATGTGGTGGTAAATGTATTTGCATTTTAAAGGAGATTTTTGTGAGTTCAACCATCATAAGAGGCAAAAATGGGTGTATTTAAAGGGGACAAGTTAGCCGTTCAAAATTTTTTTTGTTGATATTTTACATGGCGGATCTTGAACGTAAAACCTGGTGGGGCCGGGCTCAATCTGGTAGGGCCGGACTCAGTACCTATAAATTTTTTCGAAAATTTTCGATAAAATTTACACTACGAAGCGAAAAGGTTGGGTGGGCTGGGGCACGGTCAGGCCCGTATGAAGATCCGCCCTTGATTTTACATGCCTGTTTATATGCTATGAAAATCTTGGCATTAGTCTTGACTATTGATATTAAACATATATTTGATTAAATTTACTAAATCAGGAGTGATGCCTTAAAACATTATAGATTTAAAAAAAAAACAAGACATTTTTAATAATAACAAAACAAAATGTGATTCTATACTAATAAAATAATTTCTAGATATATTTTGGTAAAAGTATTAACAAATAACATAGCACATTTAATTTGTTTTTGAACTTTTCTTAAAAATATTAAAAAAAAATGATTTAATAGCAGTGTCTCGACTCCGGAGGAGGGGGGGAGGGCATGAGTTTGTTTTTAGTAGGTTAGGGTTTGCGGTCCTGAAAGGGGTTGCGGCGCAGCTTTTTACCCGCCTACCCGCTATCTTGATGTAATTTTTCGCGTTTATGTGTTAATAAAAGTTTATTGTTAGAACTTTAAAAAAAAAATTAATAGTAATTTATATAGCCATATAAATTTATCCTTAATAGTTTCTGTGGCTAGGATGTATTGTGGTCACTGGCTATTCTGAAGAGTAAAGTACAACAATACGTACTTTGGTTATAATCAAATAACTTTTCCAAAAGCGAAAATGGTCAAAATAGCCCGTTGACCAGGTGTTTTGCAAAAATAAACCTCTGACCCCCTCTTTGGAGAGACGGGACAACGGCTCCCAAAGAGCCTGAACCGTCTCCCGAGAGGCTTCCCATTTCAGCCAACAGAGGACCGCCACGTGTCGTTGTTGATCCCGAGACAGACCTTTCTCTCTCCTGAACCCCCTTTCTCTCTCCTGAACCCTCTTTCTCTCTCCTGAACCCTCTTTCTCTCTCTCCTGAACACACATCAGCCTCTTTCTTTAAAACTATACCGGGAATCGAAGGGCAAGTTCAAGGGGTTGTGTTATCCGATATACAAATCAGGAACATAAGAATGGTTGGGGTTATAGCAGGCGCACGACAGTCACCCTAAACCGGTGACTGTCCGATTATTATAATAAACGAAGAGAGGGCTTAACCGGGAGAAGTAACTTACCGGAAAAGATAAGGTGGCGGCGGCCTGAGATGGTCACCGGTGACAGTCACCATACTCGGTGACTGTCTGATTCGCTTTAACCAGAACGGAAAGCCGACCAGTGTGGTTCGCCGGAAACAGAAGGGCGGCGGCGCCGGTTCCGGTCACCGGTCCGGTGACCCTGCTGGTGTACTGATTCTTGTTTCTTCGTCTTCTCCGGTGAGTTCTCCGTTTTCTCCGACGAAGTTTACTGTTTTTTTCTTGTTCTTCGTCTTCACCGGAGACGTCTTCCGAGACGTCACCGGAGGCGTCTCTGAGACGTCACCGGAGACGTCTCAGGTCTGTATCACGTCTCAGGAGAGAGAGAAAGAGGGTTCAGGAGAGAGAAAGAGGGTTCAGGAGAGAGAAAGGGGGTTCAGGAGAGAGAAAGGTCTGTCTCGGGATCAACAACGACACGTGGCGGTCCTCTGTTGGCTGCAATGGGAAGCCTCTCGGGAGACGGTTCAGGCTCTTTGGGAGCCGTGTCCCGTCTCTCCAAAGAGAGGTCAAGAGTTTATTTTTTGCAAAACACCCGGTCAACGGCTATTTTGACCATTTTCCCTTTCCAAAAATTATAAACCATGAAACAATATTCAACAAAAGGAGTTCAATAGTTCATCTGGAGTTCTAAATTGAAAACATAAAACAATGAAATTACCTGAGAACTATTGATGGTTTGGGAGATTGCAAGAGTTAACTTAGAGGTTACATCACTGTGTGTAAGTGTGTATGTTCTTGGAAGATTGCCAGGATGTTTCTTGTCATCAACACCTATAAACAAAACCTTCAACTTTGGAGCTTCAAATATAGAAGGCCCAAATAATCTTGCAACCTATGTTAAAGAAAAACAAAACCCATCATAAAGAAACACAAATCAAGCTACACCCATAAAGAAAAGATTAAAAAAGTAATGATATTTAATCACAGGAGCTATGGTTTGATGCATCTTGAACTGTCTTCCTTTGTTGGTGAGAACAATGGTGTTTTGATGCAAAGATGAAGATGATGGAAGGCTTGGCTTTGGAAGGATTAAAGAGGCCATTATATATGGGAAGGTTTATTCTTTAACCACTGTTTTGCACACACAACACCAAGAACACACAATAAAGGTGGGTTGAAGAAGAAGAAGAGTGAAGATTGGCATAACTAAAGAAGATGCGTGAAGCGAGATGAAGCATGGAGTTTAAAGGAAGGTTGCCTGACGTCTTACATGGCCCAGCCTAACCATGTTCCTGGGGTTATTATAAATTTACTAATTATGATGTGTAGTGGGGGTTTTAAATTTAAGGTCACTCTTAGTGATTGGTCTACATGATACATGGGGCTTTAAAATGAAATAGGTGTAGTGAGGGCTTTAAATTTAAGGCCTCTATTAATATTTTATTTTATCTTTTAAATTAAAAAAATAATAAAATAATAATAAAAGTAAAGAGAGACATGGGGGAGATGAGGTGGCAAACCATGATTGAGAGGTGATTTTGTGCATCCGACGCTAAACTTTTAAAGCCCCAAGCCAATTTTCACTTTTAAGGCCCCCATGTAATGGTGCTGGGGACCTTAATTTCGATTTAAAGCCCCACATCACACCCCACTACACCCACTCTTAGAATCTAACGCCGTTTAAAAAAAAATAGAATTATCTAACTAATCTTTAGCTACTAAACAATGTTATTTTTTAGTATTTTTAACAGGAAAGTTTAACCAACATTAAGTAACTTTACACCTCTAATTAGAATTTGTTCTTCATTCCCATTAACAATCCCCAAAGGGTTGTGACAATATTTAAAAATAAAGTAAAAAATGTGAAAAGCAACCATGTGCTCATTGAACCAATCAAGAATGCAAACTAGATTGGATATCTTCTCATGCCAAAGTGTCAAGATTCTATGGATACATACAATATTTGTTTTTTCTTTTTTATTTCAACCTAATTAGTTATAATAAAACTTGTTTTTTCTTTAATAACTTCTAATAATTAACATTTTGAAAAAAACATAAAAATACAGTCTTGATCAGTTTTTTTATGAACATGTCGGTATAAATTTTATTAAAAACAGAGTTCGATTTAAAAAAATGTATTAACAATCATTCATATTTTTCCCATTATCTAAAAAATCTAACATTATCTGTTTAATATATATATAATTCGTTATTTTTCCTTATAAATATTGTATCATATTAACATAGTTTTATATCCAATACCATTATCTCTTCTTTTTTTTTCTTTCATAATTTCTACCATGAAAGCTTATCTACTCAACGAATTGGAAGCTTATCTAGTTATATGACCAATAGGGAACAACTTCATAATAGAGAAGCTCATATCGCATTAAAAAATGATTTGATTGATCACATATAGCAAAAGTTTGATGATGATTTGTATTATTTATAAGCGTAATTTTATATTTCATGCTATGAGTGTAATTTGGTTTATCTAATTATTTTTTTTAATTAAGTATGTTTGGTGATAAAAGCATTCTCATCAGCTCCATCAAATCCTCTCTATCAAATTACACTAAAAATCACTATTCAATTGAAAATTTTCTCTCTCCTTTTTAAACAAATAATACTTTTTTTATACTTTTATCATTACATTTTCTCTCTCCTCACTCACAACCACTTACAAAAATATTAAAATATTTATAGGGGTGAACAGTACTTCACCAATATTTTTCTCTCTCCTTCACTCACAACCACTTACAAAAATATTAAAATATTTATAGGGGTGAACAGTGTCTCCCAAATATAGTGGTGAACCGTACTTTCACCAAATATTTAATCTCTCCTTCACTCACAACCACTTACACTCACCGCATATAATTTGAAGGACACACTCACATACATTTTTTTGAACGGTGACTTTCATATGAGTGACACAATGTCACACTGCCTAATCGGTAGCCCTAGCCAAGGTCTGCCCCAGACTACGTTGTCTTAACCGGGTCCGCGCTAGTGTATCAGACTTGGTTACGGCGTTCCCCTTGAAACCGTACTGCCTCCACACGTGTTTCCTCGATGGAGTAACAACCGGGTGCGGCTCAGGATCGAACGCTCCTCGGTGTCACCATCATTGTCCGGATACCACATAAAATAATGAGGAGAGGGGGAATCAAACCTGGGTCACAAAGAAAATCAAGTCTTTCCCCAGCCACTCCACCACTACCACATTGGCAACATTGATAACATTAATAAACTATTACGGATGAAAAAAGTATGGTTATATTTAGGGTTGCAAAGGAAACGAACGTTTAACGAATAGCTTGTGAACCGTTTTACGGGAAGTCCGTTTGTGATCATCTGTTTAATAAATGAGTAAACAAGAACAATTTTTTTGTTTGTTTAATTAAATTAACGAATATGAACATAGATCGAGTTCGTTCATTTGTTGTCATGAACGTCCGATAACATGCTTGTTTATGTTCTTTTGTGTTCAATAATTCATTATGGTTTTTAAATTTTATATATTATTGAAATAACTTCCACTGATAATTAATAAATGTTAGGTTAGTATATTGTGGGTGCATCTATGTAATGTTTGCGATGAAATGTTTCAATTTTATTTGAAATTTAATATGTGTTTGTTTATATTCATAAACACTTGTTTGTGTTCATAACATTCGTTTCTTCTCATTTGTGCTCATGAATGTTTATTGCGTTTGCTATCTAAAATTAACAAACGTACACATTCAAAAACATGATGTAGTTGAATAAATATGTATATTGAGTTAAAAAAGCATGAACTTATTAAGAATAATCTTTCATTTTCGTCTCCCCTGTAGTTCAGCTGACTAACTCAGTCTAAAACTTTTGTTATGTCAAAAAGCAATTTAGTGTTTTGCTCAATGTACAAGATTTTGAGAATAGTTTTCTAAAAAAAAAAAAATTAATGAGAATGCTTTCAACATGTTTTTTAATCTTTAGTGTCCAAACAAAATACGTTCACATGATAAATTAAATCATTTGAAAAAAAAAAGTTGATATGATTTTCCATCCTCCTATGACACATGCTTTTCAGTTTTCAATCAAGTGGTTGACGTTTTTTCTTTCTAAAACATATTATTATTGTTAACCAGTAGTAAGAAACTCGCGCATTGTCGCCGCGATAACAATTTATAATGCGGTATTCAATTCTATTGTTTTACCCATTTTAGACTGAGACTGAAATTAAAAAATCAGTTTTTTGATTATTGTACACTCACTCTAGAGTTAGAAATGTTGATTAAAATTATTTTTATTACAACAAATCAAACATGACAATTATGAATAGAAATATTGATTAGCTCACTAATTTTAAATTAAAGCAAACTCATAAAAGGCGAAAGTTTAAAATGTTGAAATAGTTATAGTTGTAATTTGTCTCTAACAGTCCGGGTGAGTGAGCTTGATATATAATGTAAAACGAAATGGGTTGAACAGTCAAAAGTCAACCAAAATGTATTTTATGGTAAAATTAACTAAAAGAAAAAAAAGTCATACATTATGAGCATTTTTAACAAGTGTGTTTACAACCTTTTAAATTGCTTAAACTCATATTATACATAATAAAACTTTTACTAATTAATGTGAAATTATAAATTGGGGTTATGACAAAAAAGTACAAGTTAGTTTTGCAATAGAGGTAGTATGATAAAACTTTTACTAATTAATGTGAAATTATAAATTGGGGGTTATGATAAAACTTTTACTAATTAATGTGAAATTATAAATTGGGGTTTTGAGTTTGAAGCAAGGAACTTTTCATATAACATGTTAAAAAACATATAAAATTACTATACTAACTATCTTTGGCTCTTTATAATGTAATATAGATATAGATAGTATAGAAAATATAGATTATATGATTGAGGGCATTGTAAAAGTCGGCCTAGCCGAACTTGTACTCGACGAGTACTCGGTCTTCGGACCACCTTAGAGGTGAATTTACTTTAGTCGGACTTGTCTAGTTTCCAATGGTCAAAACCAGTCAACGTCGTCTTAGTCGCACTTATACTCACCGATCAACATCAGGCTACTCGTCTTGTACCCGGTGAAATTGGATCTTTAAATATGATCATTTTGAATTATGCTTATTTTTACATACATATATATATGTATATATAATATCCCATAATTAATTTTCTTTGAATTTATCAAGTTCGAGCATTCCCAGCTCCACAATCAGCCGACTATCTAAAAAGAAACTCTTTATGGCTTCTTGGTCTACGACATTAGATATGCATCTTCGCTCAAGTGAAGTAGGTTTCATTCTTACAAAGGGGACAATAGATAGATTTTAAGAATATGTTTACAACAACAAAATCACTTCCACCATATCAGCAATGCAATGCAATGCAATTATTTATTTCCACAATTCAATTATTTATTATGCAATGCAAAGCAATTATTTATTTCCACAATTCAATTATTTATTATGCAATGCAAAGCAATTATTTATATCCGCAATTCAATTATTTATATAAGAATTAACAAAATCTTAAATTTTGTCAACATTATTTTTATTTCATTTGTCATCACTACACAAAAAGACAATCTTGATCAAGATTTTTGTTGCAACCAATGGTTAGTGTCATCATCTTGTTTACTCTTCACAAGATCATGAGACCAAGGGATTGAACTCGTTGCTGGGAAACAACATGAGCACTCTTCTAAGCATGCTTTGGTACCTCCAATTGCTTGAATCATCCCCTTCAACAACGGCGGATCCAGATGATGATGACCACCACGACGATGACGACGATAATGCTTTCATAAGTGGACCCCAACATTCAATCTTATTAAATTCTTTAACGTTTGAGTGAAAGTAAACCCAAACCAATGCTTCTTGCAGCTCAGGGTAGTTATTTAACAAATTCCCATCTCCATAAGCAAATGCCTTCAACACCTAATGATTGGAAGAGTGTTTACTTTTAAGAGATGTACTCTATATATGCATTGATGCTTGTAAATCTTATTTTTTAAAATAATTACCAGAGGAAGTTCTTTGGTGAAAATGAAGAACCTAAGGCAAGCACACAAGTCAAGAAGAAAATGGCCACCACTTATGTGACAATGTACATGAAGAGACATACTTCCTTTCACTTTCCTCCATTCAGCTAGAACTTCATCTCTATATAATTTATATACCAACCCTGCAACTGGAAACAAATAATTTGATGAAATAACCACACATTAATAGCAAAACCATTGATTTGATATTTTACAAAATAACAATGTATTTACCCATCATTATTTGCTATTTTACATGCCTGTTTATATGCTGTGAAAATCTTGGCATTAATCTTGACTCTTGATATTAAACTTTTGATTAAATTACTAAATCAAGAGTGATAAATCAAGAGTGATGCCTTAAAACAAAATGTGATTCTATACTAATAAAATAATTAATTCTACATATATTTTAGTAAAATTATTACAAATAACATAGCACATTAAAAAAAATGAGAACTTTTCTTAAAAATATTAAAGACAAATGAATGAATAGTAATTTATATAGCAATATAAATTTATCCTTGTATAATAGTTTCCTGTGCTAGGATGTTTTGTGATCACTGGCTATTCTGAAGATAAAGTACAATAATAATAATTGTACTTTGGTTATAATCACATAACATATCCAAAAAATATAAACCATGAAACAATATTCAACCAAAGGAGTTCAATAGTAATTAAAACATAAAACGATGAAATTACCTGAGAACTATTGATGGTTTGGGAGATTGCAAGAGTTAACTTAGAGGTTACATCACTGTGTGTAAGTGTGTATGTTCTTGGAAGGTTGCCAGGATGCTTCTTGTCATCAACACCTATAAACAAAACCTTCAACTTTGGAGCTTCAAATATATAAGGCCCAAATAATCTTGCAACCTATGTTTAAAGAAACACAAATCAAGAACACCCATATAGAAAAAGATTCAAAAAGTAATGATATTTACTCACAGGAACGTGGTTAGATGCTTCATGAACTGTCTTCCTTTGTTGGTGTTTTGATGCAGAGATGCAGATGGTGGAAGGCTTGGCTTTGGAAGGAGTAAAGAGGCCATTTATTTATAAATATGGAAAGCTTTAACCACTGTTTTGCAAGAAGGGTTTGTCACCCTCCTTTTGTTGCAAAGTAGTAAACTCCAACTCATCATCATCCAAGGACTCTAACCGAAGACAATCACGTAACGACATTTCTGCAAAAAATACACAAGTTAGAACGATTACATATTAAATATATTGTAAATAATTATTATAATTATTACTATTTATAAATTATGAAAAAAGCTAAATTATATATAAATTAATATTTATGATTAATATAAAGTAATAAAAAAGAAAGACAGTTGATCCAGAGCCGAGCTTGAAAAACAAAGCTCGAAGCGAGAGGACAATAGCTCGTTATTGAGCTTGAGCCCACCAGACCACCCCATTCATGCCAGTTATTCAGCTTGCGAGAGGACAATAGCTCCCCCCCCCCCCCCCCCCCCCCCCCCGTGGGCGCCCAGGAAACGAGGGGCGCTATTGAGGGGATGTAGATCTTATCCCAACAATCTCATGGTCGATTTTGACACCTAGACTTACTAGTCTCGTAATACAATAACTGATTACGATTGAGCAAGAAAACCAAACTCAAATAACTAGACTTAATTGTCAATTTGACACCTATTGTTGTGTTTTTTCATCCACATAACTTTTGTTATTTATTGTTAGGCATTCATAGCATATCAATCTTTGTTTGAGGATGTAGATCTTATCCCAACAATCTCATAGTCGATTCGAAGATCTCCCCTTTTCCAGATGGTTGAAGTCATTTGAGTTTGGTTTTTCTTGCTCAATCGTAATCAATTATTGTATTAAGACTGTTAAATCTAGTTGTTATCATGATATTTTTTTTTCGTATGCATTATCATGCAAAGATGCGATAATGTCAACCAATGATTTGAGGACCTTATCCGTGAAAACCATGTTCTTTGGGACATTTAGTTTACGGTTGTCCATGCATCCACATTTTCACGGATATGGAAACGAGTATATTATAAAACTAGCTTTTATCCCAGAGCGTCTCGGGGTTGAAAAATCAATATGACATATCAATTTTACATACGAAATAGACTGATGTGCTTTACAATTACATGCAGGAAAGTTTCGGGTAGCACCTAACCTAAAACAATTAACAATGTATCTCCAATGTTAACGTCTAACCTTGATAACCATGAGAGAAAAAAATCCAATTTTGTTTTTAATTGTAAAAGTAAATCTTTATTTTAAATTCTAAGATATGCATATCTTGTATAGGGTTTTAATTTATTTTATTATTAGATTTAATAATAAAAAAAAATAAAAAAAAAATTAAACACTCTCACCTCAACGTGCCACATGGCACATTCAAAAAGGGATTGAAGCCTCCATTGAATGCCACATCATTATAAATCAATTCTTTTATTTATAGTTATTATAGATTATAGATATAGATTTTATCTTAATTACACATACTTAAATTATTTCAAGTTTGTAAGTTCTTAAAACTAACTAGTAGGGAACCCGCGTGATGCGCGGGAGACAATTTATGACACTTACATGTATTTCTCTATTTACTTTTCTCATATTTCATAGCTTGTATACGATCGATCAAGTATATGAAACTGCAAAAAGATCTACCTCTAATAATATTTCTTTAGCTAAGATTAGCTAAAAGAGATACATGTTGTAAGTTGAAAGTTTGTGGATATGGATTCGATGTTTATGTTTACTTGGCTTATTTATTTAACGAGCATAGTGTTTCTCTTGGTTCCATGAAAATTGGCGGGCGTTTAGACTAAATAATTGCTAGCCTTCTCATTGTAATCAACTAACTTTTACAAAACAACAACGCTAAGTTATTGACCTCACAGAACATTTAGACATTTACTAACTAAGCTATGTGATCAAATGTTGTAATTTTTATGAAAAGAACATACTACAACTAATAAATATGAGACAACCATAATATTGTACAAGGGGCACCATTAACAATTTTAACAATGGCTTTTTTTCATGCTATCAATTCTTCAATCAGGTATAAACAGTAGTTGTTAGTGATTATCATTTGAAGTGAAAATTCAGGTAAATTTGTTGCCAACAAAATGTCTGACATCTAGAGGTGTCACATAACATGATATCAAAACCTTGTTCTTTCCCTTTTCCTTATCATAGAATTGCTCGAAAAGAACTCAAGATCACATGTTACGAATAGTAGCCACCATTAAACCAACTATATTTGTTAAAGTTATTCACTTGGTTTAGTTGTCTACCTCAATGTATCACCAACCCAAATCTCCGGTTGGTCACTCGCAACATTCATTCAGCCCAAATCTCCGGTTGGTCACTCGCATCTGCCCTCAATGTATCACAACAATCAATAATATCTGCACATATTTAACTAAATAATTTCATTAGTAAAGACACACAAAATATGCTTCACTAAATATTACATAAATCACACAAATAGATTCTAAAGATAAAATTATGTATATGAAGACAAAAAGTATTACAAATAATGAACTCACTTTTGCACCTTCACTCTCAACCTATGAGCCAGTTTCCCTGCCCTTAAAACATAAGTAACTGTCAACTGAAATAACCAAATCAGTGGTCTATAATCCGAGCTAGACTCAAAACCAAAATCCAAGATATATCTACAAGAAATGTTGCGCAGTCAACCATCATAAAACAATTTGCATACTTTCAAATTGTAGAATGTTGTCAATAACTTGTCAGCTATAACAAAGAATGTAGCAAAAAACACCAGTATACTTTCAATTTGCAGACATGCATCCTTTTACTTTGTAGATCCTAATTTAACTTTCTTAAACCGAACACCTTTTGCACTTGCGAATACACATTGATCCGAATTTGCTTGACACGAACTTGGTATCATACTGTTGTTACTTGCTGGCTGAACCCAGTATTAGGCAATTATTGACCACTTTACCAGGTTAACTATCTGACCCATTGTGCTTTTAAACTAATTTTTGTATGTTCTCATTTGGTCTGTTATGGAAATCATGAAGACCGAAAGTCAATTAAATTTTTTTTATCTAAATAAAATCAAATAACTGAGTTATCAACATATCAAGCAAATTAGGTTCATAAGGCGATACAAGAACCCAGCCATATTCATTTAGGCCAGTACTACAAAATGACACCTTACAACCTGAATATATTTTAACACCCACATTAATAATGCTACAAACCGAATTCCATATTAAATTTGCAAGAAAAAAACTCAAAACACTTAATTATGAAAAGTACAATTAGGAAATAGGGAATTGGGAAGGGCATAGCCTCTTACTTGATCAAGTGCAATGTGGAAAGCCACTTCAAAAAGGGAGATTTTTTTCTCCGATTCTTTAATAGGAAGACTTCAAAGCACAATATATGTTGACCACTTTTGTTTTGTCTTGGAGATATAGAACCCATTGTTCCACATTTGAACCTATAAACTACATTACTAATTATTTGTGACAGGTAGCATCAAACTGTCTACATCTATGTTATTAACAACATGAAGTTGACTCCCGGTTTGACCAGAATTTCCACTTTATGATTGTGGCACATTATGTC
>JAUTDX010003472.1:0-41808 GCA_030844895.1 Ambrosia x helenae | reverse complement strand
TCACATAACATAAAGCAAAAAAGAAAAAAATCATTTCCAAAAACTAAAACGCAAATAACACTTGTTTTGTTCCTTCTTTTGTAATTCCTTACTCATTCGTAGCTTCTTGCATCTTGCAGGTTTTTCCATTTTAACTAAAGTAAATGTGCCTTCAAAAAACAAAGAAAAAGAAAAAGAAAAGTCAAACAAAACAAAACAAAACAAAACAAATTGGGTTGGTATTCTGCAATCTGCCTTTGAGTAGTGAGAGGTCACTGTCATACAAAACAAAACAATTCAAAAGAATAGTCACCATTTAACTGTTTTTTAAAAGGTAAATTCATATAAGACAATAAGACATTTTGAAGGTGTAGCCTTGCAAATGGAAAGTAGAACAATAAGAATAACATATAAGACATATGACTCAACAACAAGGTGTAGCCTTGCAAATGGAAAAAAGGAAGTCAGGTTCGGGTCAAAAGCAAACAAAATTACTGTGGACCAAGGAAACCACTTTGAGGTGAACCTAGAGGCTAGTTGGCATCCTTCTCACAAAGGTGTAGTCTTGCTCAGTTTCGTACCTATTAACATAGACAACGAATTGACACCCCAAACCTTCTATGACGAAACAAAATGACGCTTTTTAGTGCCGCATTTTTTTAACCCGTACCCAATTTGGTTGAATCCATTTTAAGACCCAAGCCTCATACGACCCATTGCCCCACCCTACGGTCTGAACCACGCCCAATACTATGAACCCATTCTGCCCGAACCAAAAACAAGCACTTTTTGAAATAGTTATCCGCCCAAAGTTCACGAAACCTATTCTGAACTAAACCAGACAACCACATTCTAAAATAGTTTGTTCCACCATACCTTACTTCCCATTTACCCGAACTCAGCTGGACCCATCCCAATTCCACTCTATTTAGCCAACAATCCCTTGTAGATCCAAAGCCCTTTCATACTACAAACATGGGAAACAAATCAACAAAATATGAATTTATAGGTATGTAGTGTAGAATGTACTTAATATTTTTTTTTAATTTGATTTAATAATAAATTATAAAGTAACCACAAAAAAATGTTTGGATTATGAGGGCTGCTACTTCCTCCATTGAGTTCTTTGCTATCTAGGATGGTACAAGATGGGTTGAACCAAATCAACCAAAAAAGGCTTTTTTTTTGTAGGTCCCAGCCCAGAACACGATTTAAAACCAAAAACCTACCCTTAGATTCCAATTTCCCATACCTTAAATTGGGCAAACATGTTAAAACTTTTAGGGATTTAAAGAAACAAAACTCAAATAGACTAACAAAGTCAAAGAGTTACATCATGGGTAAGTATAAAGAATGAAAAAAAAATACCTCTTTAAAACAAATATAAATGTGAGATAAAGTAAATAACGGCTGATGGATCCACCAGATTTTTCATCTCTACTAAACACCATGAGGAGTTTTGAAGTAAATAACGGCTAATGGCGTTCAAATCACTCCAACACTTCTGATCAGATATCAGTTGGCGATAAAAGCAGCTAGAGACGCCCGACCACCTGAGAAAGACTATAATCCGGTCAAGACATGTCCATATAACGGATTTACAAGTTTTTCCTCAAAAACAAAATTCCATACCTACCAATCAAGCGGGTCAAAACTTAATACCATAAAGTGAGCCATTGTTGTCCGGTTAGAATGGCAATAAGCAAATCCAGTTCTTTTTTGTCGGGCTGAAGTTTAATCATGGGCATCATGAAAGCGGCCTTCAAGTCTTCTCAACTGATCAGGACGACCACTAAGTACAGGAAGCACAGGCTCAGGTTTAAACTCCTGCAAAAGCAAATATAATCAAAGAAAATAAACAAATCAACAGTCAACAAGCACTTTGCCTTGCAAAAATATATTATTTAAAACAAAAATACAAAGGGACAGTTTGTTTGAAAAAAAAAGTGAGACACATTGTGAAATATGAGTATAAAACTCTTCATTTTAGGTTAAAAAGAGAGCTATATAATTGATTTAATAACTGTTATAAGAACCACATTTATATCAAACTAAAAACATCAATTTAAAAAACTCATTTTGATGTCTTTAAATTGAGCACGAAATCCATATGGTACTCGTATTTGACTAATTTTTAAACATATTTCATTAAATCAGCTGAAATCTATAACACAGTTTCAAAACCATTGAAATACCTAAAACACATTTGTCTACCTTAAAACCAACGGCCACTTGAAGAAGAACATTGCCTCTAGAGACTACTACTTGATGCGATTATCAACCTTTTCTAGATTTACAGGGTTTCTCCTTGATACGCTGCAACACTCCCACACGGCCCTGGTGACCTCACCATTCTGCTTTGATACCAATATCGCAAACAATGTTTGATTTAAATTTATTACCTCGAACCCGTTGGAGTGTAATTAGAAAATATGATTATTAAGCACCATTATAAATTTTGGAAAAGTGTTCCTGCACTTAGATCATGTTGTTATAATCGTCAATCCAAATCACTAAAATCTGCAAAATTATAAGATTTGTACAGTAGTCTATGAAGTGTAACAGATATAGACAAAAATCCATAAAAATTTGATTTATTTTTGTACAGAATCAACAGAAATTGTGACTTACCATTGACAGCTCTGCTGAAATATTTCATCGATCTGGTGAGAATCGATCTGTTAGTTTTCGTTAGGGTTTTTAATAATGAAATAGTGTTCATAATCAACAGAAAGTGTGACTTACCATTAACGAAGGTTAGATTCTTCATCGATCCGGTGAAATCTATAGTCTCTGATGAGAAGATTGAAATCTACAAGTCTAAAATAACTAAAAACTGGGATAAATCTATTTGGATCACTCTGAAACAGCTAAAGAGCAACTTCCACAACCTAAAAACCAAGTCAGTTTTTTAGAAACATTGTTGAATCCAAACCATGTAAAAAAATAATCACAAAAGTTTTGACGGACCAGCTAGTAATGATATAACTGCATCGACCCGTTCATTTGTAAATGGGTCAGAAACACTTCCTGGCCGCTTGATGAAATGAACCACTGCCTGGCCGGACACCAAACCTGCAAAAAAGCAAAAAAGCTGAGTCGATTATAATCATATTGGCTGCTGTAAGTTGTGTGTAGGTCGACATGATCCGTTACTGGTCCAACCCTTGCTAAGAACATCAACTGGGATCTCTTTTTTACCCCTTAACCAACAGCCCATATTCCACCTCTTGTTTCCAATAAGAGGACTTTGAACATCTATTTTTAAGCACTTCAAGAAGCTCCTCCGTTGCCACCTCTTTTCTCACAAGTTTCTTACTTCCCCTTCCTTTTCTTGTGGACTATGAGCTCCAACCGCTCTGAAATGGAAAAGATGAGAATTTTATGCAAACAATAATAAAGAAAACGTGTGCGAACAAATTAAAAAGCTGTATTGCCAAAGAACATTAAAAGTATCTCAAGTTTCAGGATTGCAGCAAAACAAATTATAAATAAAAGCTGTATTGCTAAAGATGTACACTCTTAATGCTTTTAGTAGAGTGATTAGTATTAACACTTGAGTGATCATGTTGATAAATACAAATATACACATAACTACATAAGTGTTTATAGACCTCGACTATCCGAATGCCCAGTATATTATTAACACATTAATCATACTTTCAAAACATGTGACATAAGTTAACTAAGACTTTAGAAATCTAGATTCTATAATGTTGTGCTTGTATAAGAAAAATGATATGTGTTCCCATAAATATTTCAACATCTTGGATAGTTCATAATATGAATGCAATATGCGCATAAAAATATATAGGTTAGCCATTTTTATAATCAAACGCCTTTAATAATACACAAAACTTACAAGTCGGTTCGCTTAGGCTTTTTATGATTTATATTCAAATACGGATAAACAAAAGAAAAGTAACTAATGACACGGCGTGTTATACCTTCCAATGAATGAGCTCGCAAACAGAAACGCTCGGGCCTGGAATAAGAGTCCAACAGATCTGACCCGTCGCGCAACTTGACTGTGTCGGTCGGTCTGTTTGACTGTGTTGACTGACCTCGCCGGATCTGGTCTGTTCGGCCAGTGTTGACTCCTGTGAAGATAACGAACCATAGGCGAGACTAACCACCAAACGTCCCGAAAGCCTTCACGAACGCGCTGTACCATAACCAACCTGACCCAGAATCATCACCCAACGACACCCAATCATCGAACATGACTAATCCGAGGCCAAACAAGAAGTTACCCCTGGTCACTATTTTCGCTTAAGAACTCAGACCCGACAATCATTCAATACAACTAAATCGACTAATAAGCTACCGAAATTAACTGGTACAAAACCTTCGTTGTAGCTTGACCGGCTATGCAGACCGAACGGACAACCCCAATTAAACGACCTAGTATTCCTCGCGTGTCACTGATGCAGCGCCGCCACCACAGGTGACTGAATAGGGGTTGTATTATGGTGGTTGTTTGGGTGGGGGTTGAAGCTTAGAGTGGTGGTCGTGGTGGCTTGGGAGTGATCGATACACAAAGAAGGAGAGAAGGAGGGTGATGGTGGTGGCGCTGCCGGTCGGATGGCCGGAGTGGAGGTGAGGAATGATGGTTTGGTGATGTTTGCTGCCAATGCATAAAAACTCAGGTCGATTGAACTTGAAAGCATATAGGAATGAGGTGACAATGGGGGCGGATGAGGAATGAGGTGAGGAATGTGTGTGTGACAATGGGGCGGATGAGGAATGAGGTGAAACCCTAATATGTGTCTCCGTGTTTTTTAGTAGGCTTAGGGGGCTTGTACATGGTGCATCTAAGCTTTGCACTTAAGAGTTTTTATGCATTGGAGCATTGTACAACATGCTTTCAAAGCTTGTAAAGTGGCAAATGCCATTTCTGCCCTTCCTATATGCTTATTAATATAGTATAGATATATATATATATATATATATATATAGGGTCGGGTTAGGATACAAAAGATGTGTTTTGTGAGAACGGTAAGAAGTCATGAAAACGTGACAAATGACAATATTAATATTTTGCAATAAGGGTAGATTAGTCAATTTAACCATTAATTATAATGTGCATTTAATTACATTTCCATTATTAATGGAAGTTATCTCTCTTCTTCAATTTTTCAACCAATCGAAAACACAACAGTATCCAACCTATGAATATAAAATACAACAGTATCCAACCTATGAATACAAAACACAATAGTATGATCATGATAAAACATAACACACCCAAAACTATGAACATAAAACACAACAGTATGATCATGATAAAAACACAACACATCTAAACCAATCGAAAAACAAACGTATCCAACCTATGAATTTAAAACACAACAGTGTGATCATGATAAAACACAACACACCCAATCCAATCGAAACACAAACAGTATCCAATCTATGAATATAAAACACAACAGTATCCAACCTATGAATATAAACAACAACGTGTGATCATGATTAAAACACAACCCGAGACAATCACTTCTGAAAAGGGATTTTAAAACATGAGGAGTTTCTTAAAAATCCTTCAAATCGATACAAAAGCATCCATCCATCATCATTAGCATAAAAATTAATCCATTAGATTTTTGTAGAATCGTCACAATAAAAAACATGAGGCGTTTCTTTATGTTTTGAAAAGAGATTTTAAATTAAATGATGACAATGATGATATGTACCCCGTAATGATTGAAAACACTTTCTGGATCTTAATGGATTTTGTATTCATGTGAACACATTCGTTATTTATAATAGAAAAAAAAAGGATGGCTGACACTAGAGGTGTACAAAAAAACCGGTTTGTCAAACCGGCCGATCCAAAAACCGGATATAAACGGTTCTGCAAAAACCGGTTTTTTTTTCAAACCGATGGGAAACCGACCCGATTCACCGGTTTGGGTTCGATTGGGCAATTCGTGGACCGGTTAGGGTTGAAAACCGGTTAAGAGGAAAACCGGTTTGGAAAAAAAAACCGGTTTTGAGGAAAAAACAGATTTTGACAGTGTATTTGGATTCTTGCATGACCAGTTTGGCAAAAAAAAAAACCGGTTTTAAAACGACCCAAATCGGTTCCAATCGATGGTGGTATTCGGTGCTAAAAACCGGTTTGGAAACCGGACCGGTTTGAGGAAAAACCGTTTTTTGAACTAAATAAAAACCGAAAACCGGTTTTAAAACGGTTCGGTTTGACAAAAAAAAAACCGCTTTGTACATCACTAGCTGACACAACAATTTTTTTCAGCGAGAGAGAGAGGAATGAGATTTTAGGAGGAGAGGGAATTGTTTCATCTTTTAAACATACACATAACTATCATAAACATACAAAAGTACTATAATACCCCCACTAGGACTAATTAATCAATTAACTTTATAACCCTTACTAGCTGATTACCTCGGGAGGGTCTCGGGGTTGAAAAATCTAATATGACGTGATAACTTATTGTAAATGCCTCAAGTTAACTAACCACAAAATCTCTTAATCACTGGCTCACTGCATGTCCATAGTATTCTAACCAGTAATAACCTATATTCCCTAACCTAAAACCTAATCAGTAATCATCTAAACAATACTTATGTAAGCTACAACTATTAAAAAACTCATCACATCTCTCTAATCTTCATTAGAGTCAAAAACTCATCACATCTCTCTAATCTCTCACATTCTAATGACTCCTATAATTCCTAACCTAATCAACTAAACAATCACTTAAGTTGGAAGTTGTAACCATTAAAAAACTTATCACATCTATGTACCAAGTTCACAATACTAATATTGATACCTAACCTAAAAGAATGTATAACTCTAATATTAACACCTATCATAAATGCTAAAAGAATGCATAACTCTAATATCAATATTCAATACATAACCTAAAACAATGTATAACTCTAATATTAATACATATCATAAAGGCTGAAAAAAATACATTACTCTAATATCAATATTCAATACCTAACCTTAAAACAATCTATAAATCCAATGCTAACACCATAATCCTAATATTGTTTTACTTAATGGTAACCATAAATGGAATGGAGAGAAGTTATGGGACTTACCACCATAATTAGGTCCTAATCTAAATTATAAATAAAAACGTTAAATAAGAGAATAGAAACCAATTCATTATTACTTCATCATCAATCATTAATACGACATCCACATGATTCTTGAATTAAAAAAAATTGAAAATTATATGAAAGAATTATATGGGATAGAGAAGCAACTTGATTGGAAAACAAAAAGCTTGCTGGACGATGATGACTGGCGTAAGTGGATGTTGGTGATGACTGAGGATGGTAATTTATATTGTTTTATGGTTTTTTAGATCAAAATCGAATTTTGATAAATGTCCAAATTTCTTAAACACACAGAAAAGTAACTTGATTGGAAAGCACCGACGCACCTAGATTGGAGACGTCGAACTTTTCAAGTTTGGCAGAGGAGAGAATAGGGGAAGGGAGGAGGGGTTTTTAGGTTTTGTGGGAAAAGATGAGGTTATATATGATTTAAAGAAAATATTTAATTTATTAAAAAAAATTAAAAAAATTCACATTGTGCCACTTGCACATTCAAAGGGGGAGGAGGCCACCAATGAATATCATGTCATCAAAATCCTTTTCTTTATATATATATTAATTAATTAATAATAATAATAATTAATTAATAATAATAATAACTAGGTGAAATCCCGTGTGAAACACACGGGGGACCGAGTCCTAACTTAAGGCTGTTTATTGAAAGGAACATTAAGAAGCCAATCGTCTGCTCCTAAGAACACCTGTTTAGTACCGTCTGTTTAGTAAACCCCAAATTAAACAATCGATCTATTGTTAAAAAGAAAAATTGTATTTAGTAACGTCTGTTCCTTTTACGATACCAATTAATAATACTTATTAGATGTTTAATAACTGGAATGTTACAACAAAGTCCTACTTTAACCACTGTTTAGTAAAGACAAACATTAAGAACCATTTGTCTGCTACGAAGAATAACTGTTTAGTACCATCTGTTTATCTCTTTATAAACAGTTATTACTACCAAAATACAAAAAAAAAACATAAAACAGACCAACTGTTATCCTGTTTAGTAAACCCAAAATTAAACAGATGAACTATTGTTAAAAAGAAAAACTGTATTTCCTAACCTCTGTCCCTTTCAGGATACCAGTTAATAATATTGATCAGAAGTTTAATAACTCGATCTGTCATAAGAAAGGAAAATATAAATATAAATATAAATATACAGACGGATTAAAGCTCTGTTGAGATAACACATATAAATCTACATACGGATTAAAGCTATGTTGAATAACACATAAAACTTAATACGAGTCAATTTAGCATCACAAAACATAAATAATCATATATAATTTTAACAGACATACAAAACAAAAACAAAAATAAATATAAACAACCTTTAACATCAACATAGATAGCTACTTAAAGGAATTAATAAACTTAAGTTTCAATTCCATTGAACCTTCAAGTTGTGCATGTAGATCTATAAATTTTGTCAAAAAATCTACATCCTTACTCCAAGCTTCTGAATTGTACAACAACAACAAATCCGAACAACATTCGAAGGCATTGACTTCATAATCCTTGCACATCAACTCGCTCAAACGTACCAAGTGCAAACTATCAAAACAAATCTTCAAATCTCTTCTAGTCTTCAAATCTTGATAGTACTGTGCTATAATTTGATTAACAACCAATTCCTTCATTTCATGTTCTTGCTTATTAATTGGGGCTGCCATTGATTCTATTGATGAATACTGAAATGTAAATGTTAAAAAGGTTTATAATGAAATTCATGATTTATTTGCTAAGTTATACATTTAAACCGCGTGAAATGAAAGGTCATAGTGTATTATAGTTATTATACTTGAGTTAATGTGTTAAACAAAACGTTTTGTTATAAAAGTTTTGTTATAATGATTATTTAATTTCAAAACGTTTATAGTATATAAGGAGTCTATACAACTTCTGAAACATAAATCGACGAATTCTTTAGAAAACGAACCGACGAAATAATAAAGTATAAGTTGTACAAATCAAATATTTAAATAATTATACCGAATATTGCGTGAAATTAATTATCTTTCAAAATTATTTCCATAAAATATGTTCATATCCAACTTAAAATTTATCTATAAATTCCACACAGTACATATATTAAACTTCATCTACCAAAATGGCAAACAGATCATACTATCATTTTGCTGATACATCAGACATTAAGTCAATATTCAGAACTTGCTCACTAAAGGAAAGGAGAAAAGACGAAGATGTTAGAAATCAAGTAGAGAAGATGGAAGAAATAGTTAAGGAACAATCATGGACAAACATTGGCGTGCTAGATATGGTTTTGCATGAACCTCCAACTGCTTTGAGAGACAAGATAGAAGACTACTTGATCTCAACAACTACAAATGGACAACAACATTCATGAAGCATTGATGGACTTAAAAAAGGATCTTTCAAGCAAGTTTCTGAAAAAGAAACAAAGGGTTTTTGACATTTTAACTTATTAGTTTATATAATAGATATGGTTTTTATTATGTATGTTTTAAGTGTAAAGAACTGTTTATTACCATCTCTCTGTTTCTTAATGACAATTACTTTAAGATCTGTTTACTAAAATCAACATTACGAAGCTAATTGTATGCTGTAAATAAAAACTGTTTAGTAACATCTGTCTCGTAATGTCTGGTTCATAAAAAATAGCAGTTAATAATACTGATCAGATGTTTAATAACTGAAACTATTACAACGACGCCAACATAAATCTACAAACAAATTTAACCTCTGTTCAGATGTAAATTCAAATGTTTAGATAATTTTCCCACTGAAACAACTCTTCAAATTCTTTATTTTTTAAAATATAAATTTCAATACGAACACAAACACTATTTACCAATATGAGCATATGATGTTTTACGTTTTCATATTATAAATAACTGTTTGTCTTATGTAAATTGAAAATGAAAAGGTTGTTTAACTTGGTTTGCTAAAAAGACCTTGTCACTAACAATGGTTATCTAAAATGTTTACCTAATAACCGTCAATCAAAATTTGTTAACGATCTTGTAATTTTTATTTAAATTAATTTTAAAATTAAATTTAAATTATGTTGTTACCCCAAATCAACACAGATTTACTATTGTCGGCGAAATTCTAACCACCATTAACTTTCCTCATTAGCAACTTCCATCGATTTCCAACCATTATCATAGCTTCCAATTCTGTAATACCACCTCCAATAAACGGTAATGAGGACATTTTGATATCCGATAGACAAAAAGCTTGGAACTTTGACTTTGAAGCAGCGAGAAAAAAAATGGTTGATATACTTTTTTCTTTGTCTTATTATTATTATCATTATTATTGTTACTATTATTATCACTATTATCATTATTATTATTATTATTATTATTATTATTATTATTATTATTATTATTATTATCTCTCATGTAACCATTGTTTAACAGGTGTGTTAGACCCCAATGGATGTAGCTCTTGATCACATGACCAATATGAGCTTCTCATGACCACTTGTCAGAAAAACCGTTAAAGATCTTCTTAAGTTCAATTTATCTGTGGATTTTTACTTCTTACGCATTGAAGGGAATTTTAGGTATGACGAACTACTGAGGATGAGGTTTCTATTGCAGCAATAAAAGCGATTTAGCAGAGTACAGTATTTATATTCTGAAATTTGTTATTGCTGTTTTGTTCCTAGAATTGTGTAGTTTGGACTTAAAATTTTTACTTTATAACATTCGTCAAATTAATAACAATGTTAGATATAAATGACTGGCAAACCTGTATGTAAAACGAATTTTTAAAGGTGCGCATCGCGCGCCGTGGTTCACACTAGTTATTTTAATGAACATTAAAGGGTATTAATTCGTTTCTTTCTGTTGTTGGATAATTAAGGAGCCTACAAGAGAGTTATGAAGGTCACTTGGGCATTGGGCTGATAAGTTAACAAAATAAAGGAATAGGCCAATTGGAAAAGAATATGGACTGCACATGTTAATATATGGACTAAAATAATGTAGTTGGGCCGCATGAAAGAGTTGGTGGATTTTGGTGAATATATTTTTTTTCGGGGATTTTTTTTTTACGGCAGCTTTGGAGGAGTTGCACGAGAGGCAACAGAACAAAGGGGACATCATCGCACGAAGAAGAATAGATGGAAGCAGCGTAATGATCAAGATGCTAGGCTAAATCTTTTGTAACTTCCTCTAGACGAACGGTTCAGTTATGATGACGTGGGTAGCCTAAAGCAAATTAGACTAACAATATCACATCACCATGCTTAAAGGGTTGAAAGCTACAATGCTTCAAAGGCTTGAGAGGTACTGATCAAAAGGTGACTTGTCTTATCACCTTTTTCCTCGGTCAACACAAGCAACCGTCCATGTCTGATGAATGGAGACGTTTGCACCGGTCGGACCGCAGGTCCAAAGCTATCCTTGGCTAAATGTGCAATGTCCTTTAGTTGCAACATAGATCAAGTTAGTATGCTTTCTCAATTTAGAAGATCTTTCTTCTATAAATCAGAATCATACTCCACCAGGACTGCACATTCTGATTATGCTCTAACACACTTCAGCTTCTATTATCTTTTCCTTGATCTTCTCACGTGGGGAGAATCTCTCTATCTCACAAACACTACACTTGAGTTAACAACAACAATTCTAGCTTTGAGTCATCCTCAAACCAGAATTACAACACTCAAAAACATAATTATCTTGAACCTCCTTCTACGTTTTGCCACGTAGGACACCACGTCGACCTACGTTAGACAGATCGAAACCCTTTAACCTTTCAACCCTTCCTAAGACTCAGAACTAACGTTTAGGACCCTTATTTGTTGTAGCAACAAGTTAGCGCCCACAGTGGGGCTGTGCCATTGTCTCTTTGAAAAAATCAATTGTGTGGCCCCAACTCTCCGACATGTTGACCCTTAGTCTCAAGAAGAGGTGAATCAGATCTCTCCGAACATAGATCAAACTTCTCCTAACAGATCTGTGTCATTCTCCATTCCAGGAAGTACCCCGTTGGTACTCAAACTCCACCTGCTCATCTTGAGTTTAAAATCTTTCAGACTCCACCTCCCACTCGTTCAGGGGTGTTTTCTCCTCTCCCCAACACTGCACAAGTTCCCCAACGTGTGGATCTTACTCCTGAAGGAGTTTCGAGCAACTTCCTACATCTCAGATCCTTTTGAACCAGTATGCTATGAAAGAGAGGGAGAAAGGAGTCGTATTCAACTGCATTACAATGAGGAGGAAGCATCGCTCTCTCCTGTACCACCTCGTCCTCTTACTGGTCCCTCTGGTCCTCAATCTACTCTCCGAAACTATGAAGCAGGTCCTAGAAACACATTTCCTACTTCCTACCAGGCAACAAGGCCTAGCCCGACTGCCTTTCCTCTGTTTACTACACAAGCTGCCACCACTGGTGCACCTATTGGGCATGAACTTACTCTAGAGTAACTCCTACAGTCACCTATCACCAGTATTCCACCCCAGCTGCCACCTCATGGGAACAAGCCATGGCTACACTACCCATGGCTCGTAGTGCCTCCATGAGTATTCCTATGGTAACAACCAAAATGGCTATAACTGAAAGCCTTCATGGTTTTAACCTTATGCCTCACAGGATGGCACAAATGATGGCTCATTTTCCCTTGGTAACAGCTCATCAGCCAAACTATTGCTGCTCAACAAGGGAACACTAATGGAAACACCAACAACAGGGTGGAACATACTGTCAACCAACCATACAAACCTAGTAGCCTATCTTGCTTCTCCCGAGAGATAGCAGACTATGACTTCCAAAACAAGTTGAAGAAGCCAGCTCATGTAAGAACTATGATGGTACAGATGACCCAGAAGATCATCTACAGATCTTTTCTGGGGCTGCTTGGATAGAAAAATGGGGCGATCCCGAGTGCTGCCTCATGTTCATGCAAACCCTTGTTGGATCAGCCCGTATTTGGTTGAACGAGTTACCTGTCGAAAGCATTAAAACCTTCAACGACCTAGGTAAGGGATTTTTGGCCAACTTCTCACAACAGAGACGTTGTGTCAAGGATGCGACGGTCATCTTCCAGATTAAACAAAAAGATGATGAGAGCCTCAGAAGCTTCATCGAACGGTACAAAAAAAGAAGGCCTTACCTATGTTGGTGCTGATGAAAATATGAAGGTTACAAGGTTCATGAACGCCATTAACTCCAAGTATCTTACTAGAGACTTCAACAAGAGTCTCCCTAGAACCCTTGAAGAAGCCTTGGAAAGAGCTGAAGCACATATCCGAGGAGAAGAGGCTGTAGACATCAAAGAGCAAAGAAAAAGGGCTTCCGACTGGAGAAGTAACAGCCCTAACAGAAAGAGGGGCAACTATGGAACTTATGACAGAAGATTTAGAGGGTCTGAGTCTCGAAGGTCCGAAGGCAGAAACCCCCAAGCAAAGATCAAAACGTAAACTTTACAGCCCTTACCAAAACTCCTCAAGAAATCTTGGCAACAGAAGAAGTCAAACACACCTTTCGACCTCCTCGTCCCTTACCAAAAAGAAAAAGAAACGAAAACTCCAACCAGTACTGTGAGTTTCATGAAGAAAAGGGACATCACACCAACGACTGCTTCCAGCTTAAGAAAAGAATTGAAGAAGTCGTTAAGTCTGGAAAACTAGCTCATTTGGTAAAACGGGTCAAGGAGAACATAGCTGACAACAAAAAGAAGGAAGTTGCCATGGTCTTAGTTGAACAAGAAGCTTCCAACAAGCGTCAAAGGTTGGAATCTTGGGAGCACCAAGGTGTATGCTTCCCCCACACTAAAGAAGAAAAATGTTGTGATCCCCTTATCCTTGAAGCCTTCATTGGCTTGATGAAAACACAAAAGGCGTACATAGACACTGGAGCAGCTACCGAGATCATGTTTGCAAAATGCTTCAACCTTCTGAGTCCAAAGGAACGCTCCAATCTCCAGCCAGCTGAAGCCTCCATTAAAGGCAATGCAGACATACCCATCAACCCTTAGGAGAAATAACACTTGACATTAGTTTCTTGATGGAAAAATGCTATGAACTGAACCATTAACCTTTATTGTCTTAGACTTGCCATCCAGTTATGATTTTATTATCGGCAGGCCTGGGGTGGTGGTCTTCGACATGACCATCTCCATCAGCCGAAAAGAGTGCAAAATTCCCTACAAGGGACGGAATTGCAACCCTTCAACCTCAACCACAATACTGATGGTAAATGAGACCGACAGTAAAAGAGGCAAGCTCGGCCTCAGCATCAACCCAAAATAACCTGAACAGAGACAACGCTGATGTTTTCGCCTGGTTGTCTAGTGACATGACAAGCATCCCACGAGATGTCGCGAACATGAGCTCAAAATTCCTCGAGTGTGATGTGTCGTAAAACACATCTATTTTCCTATGTATTTTGAGTCATAATTGAGTCTTTTGTATATAGTTTTTAGTAGTCTTAGGCATGTATTCATTTGCTTTTCTTTCTGTATCATTTTATAGATTTTTATTAGTTTTTAGTACTTATTTATTTATTTAATTATTTTATAGGTGTTCGTGGGAAGTGAGCAAAAAAAGAAAGAATTTTAATTGAGACACGAACACTTGAGAGCATGTGTTTATGGGCGTTGGAGCATAAACGGAGCAACTTTGATCGAGCCAAGAACACCTAGTACGAGAGCATGGAGTAATAATAGTATATAATAATAATATAAAAAAAAAGAAAAAAAAGAGAATTGCTTGGGCCGTGGCCCAAGCCAAACAAAACATATCACTAACTTTAACAAAAAGTCGGTGCATGAATTAACATATATAGATATATGTTGAACTTCGACGGCGGCACATATGATGATTATTATTATTTTTTTTATCTATTGGACTTCGACCAACAATCGGACAATCATTCCAAGAAGGATTGATCGACCAGAAGGTTAGTGGAGGAGAGAAGGTCCCGGGCACGTTAAAGATTAATATTCAAGGAGCCTCGGGTTTGTTTTAGTTTTTGTTTATATTTTTATTAGACATGATTAAAACTATATTTATTTATTTTGTGATGATGTTTCTAAATATTATGAGCTAAACCTTTTATTGGTGACTTGGGATGATGAACTAGATTATGGTTTTTCATTAAAGACTTATGTTTTACGTTTTGGATGTGTTGGGTTACATGATTTAATTTTTATGTTTGATTTTGAATATTTGTGTACTGGCGCTTTTTGATTTGATTATTTGTTTGTTGGTTTTGATGTTCTAGGCATATAGGAATATTCCCTAGATCTAGAAATCATTCTAGTTTGATTAACTTTTGTTGTCGAGCTAGTTCTTGCAGTTAGGAATAGCGCAAGTTTAACAGGTTTTTTAAAATCAGTTAGCTAAGGTGTGCAATCCCTTCCCGAAGGTTAGGAATATAATTCGGAATTGCTAGGTTGACTAACTAGGCATTGTTTGGTAGTTTGGTTATCGCTGGGGCGAGACCGGTTACTTATTCGTGTTTAGAGTTTTCCTAGGATTTTCATTCATATTAGTTAAGTCTGCTTCACAGTTTGGGAGTTTTCGATCCAAGAGTGGTTGATTAAAGGATTACTGTGGGATTTGGTTTCGCTGGGGCGATCCACTTTCATTTTAGCATCTCAATACTTGTCCCGCCTTGAGTCTAGTCGGCTATCCTTGACAGGAGGTTTATTAGGTGAGAACAGGGTCTCCAACCGGATTACATAGGTCAGTTTTTATAACCAGAGTCTAGCGATTCTACCCAGGTTACCAGCATTCTTCCTATCTGATTTCTCCAGTTCCTTAAGTTCATATTAGTTGCCGAGTTAAGTTAAGTTTAATCTATTTAGTTTGATTAAGTTTATAATTATTAGTTTAACCCCCCACATAAGTATTTATTTATTTAGGCTAGTAATCGGTAGAGGATGTGATCTAGAGTTGCCTTCGCGTCTTTGGGTTCGATACTCGGTCTAATCTGTTTACTGCTTTGCGACCGGTACACTTGCCGTGCGTGTGTAGTTTTTAGGTGAGTCGTTTTAATTAATGCTTGTGTTATTTTTATATATACATTTACACACATCAAGTTTTTGGCGCCGTTGCCGGGGACGCAATTGGCACTCTTGAGAATTAACCGATCCGTTTCTGGTCTACTATTTGTGAATAATCTTTGCTTTTATTTTATTTTTTTTTCTTCTTATTATTTTTTATTCGTAATATATAATTTTTTTTATCATGTGCGAGATCTGCGGAGGACCTCATTTTACCATAAAATGCCCACATTCATATTCATCGGGGTATTCCACGGATTATTATTCTAACACATATTTGCAGCCGCAGCCATATCAGTCATACCAGCCTTCATACCCACAGGCAAACCGGTGGTTTAACCCTGCAACATCTGAGCCACTAGATAGAATAAAAAGTCGGCTTGATCGTCCACAAGATGAGATGTATGAGGAAAGGCATGGTGGTAGCTCGTCAGAGTATCCACCTAGCCAATATTTGTATCCACATCCCGATTATCTGGATGTCTCGTCTCACACTAGACCCGATCTTGCAGCCTTCCTTGCTAATCAACAGCGCATGCTCGAGGATATGGATTCTTTGCTATCCAAGCGCACCGGCTATTTGAAGGAACAAGATGCGGCACTTAAGAGGCTAGAGGCTCAGGTGGATGAACTGAAGACCATAATGGACGTTGAAGTCCCACCTCCAGTTCAGCAGGCTTATTTCACAAATGATGACCCAGACGAGATGGTAACATTTACATTACCTGATTGCATTAGGCCCGTTGCTGAAACTGTTTGTCCTTACTCATCTGATTCTGTGCATGATTTAACTGACCCATATGATTCTTTACACTTGTCTTGTGAGGATGATATTTTGCAGGATTCAGGGTTAGAGCCAGAGACCATAATGGACGCCTTAGTCCCACCTTTGGTTCAGCAGGATGAGCAGCCTTGCCAGATCTCTAGTTCAGCGGCATATCCTTGGGAGGCGGATGTCTGGAGTGATGATGAGGATATAGAAAGGATAGAGTGGGACGTGTACAGGAAAGCCATGACGGAGAAGATAGAGGAGGCTGAGGAAGATATGGATTTTTCAAAATCCATAGGCTGGCTGTTTGAGGAAGAAGTGGTGGAAGAGGAAGACACCACTGACCTGCTTGAAGAAGCAGCTAATTGGGAAGCAGAGTTTGGTGATGAGTTGGTTGATTTTTCAGCTCCAGAAGTGGACAAAGATTTTGACCCAGTAGGTGACATCGATATCTTAGAGGAATTATTGAGAGGATGCCTGACTGTGGAAATTGAGGAGTCACCAAACAAGGAAGATGAGAAAGAAGCAGTGGTGGAAGAAGAAGAACACCACAGCCGGCCCGTGCAGGCATTGGATATTACACTGCCACCATGGCCACCACCACGGGAGAAGGCTCGCAGTTACATAGACCAGAATCACAAGCCACATCCACATCCACATATCAGGTTTGGTCCAGGTAAGTCTAGGGATAGGTGGCCCAACCCGTTTGAATTTTTCAAACGTCTCTATATTTTCACCAATTGTTTTTTAACGAACAACGGTGAACGAAAAGAATTGAACGGGTTGGACATCGGTTGGATTAAATATAAGCCACCTGATTAATACTTTGGTTTTTCCAAGTTGTAGAGTTTGTAGGTATTTTGTTTAGTAAATTTAGTTTGTGTCTTTGTTTGAGTCTAAGTGTGCGGATGGTCTGCATTCTTTTCATAGTGGGATCTTCTCGTCCGTACTCAATCTCCATTCGGGCGAGGCGACCTTTTAAAAATAATTTTTGTAAACAGTCATCCCAACACAGTTGTGTTTTTTTTCCATTTTACTTTTTGCCTTTTTAGTGTTTGTTTTGCAGGTTATTGATGCAGCCGCGAATGAAATGCTATACGGTTGCTTTGCACTTGGATGGGACAACTCAGGACACGCTTTGCGAGGATGTTATTACAATATTACCAGGGGAGTCTGTTCCACTTTACTCGTTATATATATATATATATATGTAATCTGCTTTGTTTTTAGTTCCTTGTCTCTAACATTGAGGACAATGTGCAATTTTAAGTGTGGGGATGGTAACTGCGTTTTAGTATAGTTTGAGTCTGTATTTAAAAAAAAAAAAAACTAATCAAAAAAAAAAGTTCCCTGATTTTGTATGCCTTTTAAATGGAAAATGATAGGTAAAATTAGGATTTTCGGTTTTCCAATACTATATGTATAAGATAAAAATAATAAGGTAGAGAACATGTTGCTTGTGATGTGTTGGTAGGCTCAGCTGATTGTGATAGTTTCCCGAGTAGTGTACAATATATAAAATAATAATATAATCATGAAATCTTGTGGGTTCTCGCCTTAGGTTGATTGGCAAAGTTTGAAACCGTTGATAGTATAAGAGGTACCGCTACAAGTAAATGCCTATAAGTATTTTGAATCAAATGGCACACTTGATCCTTTTTATGAGAATAAATCCGGTGAAAAGTGGCGCCGAAAAAAAAAAGATACACATATCCATCAATTGAGCTAGATAAAAAAAAAGAAAAGAAAAAAAATACCGAAGCTCATGCTGTCGCTCTTGGGGATGGTGACTCTGATTGAGACAACCTCTGGGTTAGGTATAAAAAAGTATATATGTCTAAGCTCATAAACTTCATCCATCTTCCATCATATTTGATTCTCAATGCATAAAAGTATTTATATAAAGTGGTAGATAATATTCCTTGCCTCATAAGCTTGATTCGGGATTAGGATGGAGTCGAGACACTTGATTGTGAGACCCTTAGATGATTGAATAAAATTGAACTTAATTGATTAAATACAAAAGGGGGCTTGATCAGTCGGTGGTTTTGTTTATGTGAACCACAATACCAGCAGTTGCATTTACTATGTTGTTTTGCCTGGCTAAGTAAAAAGTATTGAAATAATTTGGAAACCGAATATCTTAATTATGATTCCATTGTATACTTTTTCAGGGACGAAAAAGATTTAAGTGTGGGGATGTTTGATGTGTCGTTAAAACACATCTATTTTCCTATGTATTTTGAGTCATAATTGAGTCTTTTGTATATAGTTTTTAGTAGTCTTAGGCATGTATTCATTTGCTTTTCTTTCTGTATCATTTTATAGATTTTTATTAGTTTTTAGTACTTATTTATTTATTTAATTATTTTATAGGTGTTCGTGGGAAGTGAGCTAAAAAAGAAAGAATTTTAATTGAGACACGAACACTTGAGAGCATGTGTTTATGGGCGTTGGAGCATAAACGAGCAACTTTGATCGAGCCAAAAGAACACCTAGTACGAGAGCATGGAGTAATAATAGTATATAATAATAATATAAAAAAAGAAAAAAAAAAGAGAATTGCTTGGGCCGTGGCCCAAGCCAAACAAAACATATCACTAACTTTAACAAAAAGTCGGTGCATGAATTAACATATATAGATATATGTTGAACTTCGACGGCGGCACATATGATGATTATTATTATTTTTTTTTATCTATTGGACTTCGACCAACAATCGGACAATCATTCAAGAAGGATTGATCGACCAGAAGGTTAGTGGAGGAGAGAAGGTCCCGGGCACGTTAAAGATTAATATTCAAAGAGCCTCGGGTTTGTTTTAGTTTTTGTTTATATTTTTATTAGACATGATTAAAACTATATTTATTTATTTTGTGATGATGTTTCTAAATATTATGAGCTAAATCTTTTATTGGTGACTTGGGATGATGAACTAGATTATGGTTTTTCATTAAAGACTTATGTTTTACGTTTTGGATGTGTTGGGTTACATGATTTAATTTTTATGTTTGATTTTGAATATTTGTGTACTGGCGCTTTTTGATTTGATTATTTGTTTGTTGGTTTTGATGTTCTAGGCATATAGGAATATTCCCTAGATCTAGAAAGCATTCTAGTTTGATTAACTTTTGTTGTCGAGCTAGTTCTTGCAGTTAGGAATAGCGCAAGTTTAACAGGTTTTTAAAATCAGTTAGCTAAGGTGTGCAATCCCTTCCCGAAGGTTAGGAATATAATTCGGAATTGCTAGGTTGACTAACTAGGCATTGTTTGGTAGTTTGGTTATCGCTGGGGCGAGACCGGTTACTTATTCGTGTTTAGAGTTTTCCTAGGATTTTCATTCATATTAGTTAAGTCTGCTTCACAGTTTGGGAGTTTTCGATCCAAGAGTGGTTGATTAAAGGATTACTGTGGGATTTGGTTTCACTGGGGCGATCCACTTTCATTTTAGCATCTCAATACTTGTCCGCCTTGAGTCTAGTCGGCTATCCTTGACAGGAGGTTTATTAGGTGAGAACAGGGTCTCCAACCGGATTACATAGGTCAGTTTTTATAACCAGAGTCTAGCGATTCTACCCAGGTTACCAGCATTCTTCCTATCTGATTTCTCCAGTTCCTTAAGTTCATATTAGTTGCCGAGTTAAGTTAAGTTTAATCTATTTAGTTTGATTAAGTTTATAATTATTAGTTTAACCCCCCACATAAGTATTTATTTATTTAGGCTAGTAATCGGTAGAGGATGTGATCTAGAGTTGCCTTCGCGTCTTTGGGTTCGATACTCGGTCTAATCTGTTTACTGCTTTGCGACCGGTACACTTGCCGTGCGTGTGTAGTTTTTAGGTGAGTCATTTTAATTAATGCTTGTCAAACCAGTTGTTCAGAAAAAACGAAGCCTTACTCCTGAACGAAGTAGGGCTGCTTGCCAAGAGGTTGAAAACTTGTTGAAGCAGGAATTCTTCGTGAGGTTAAGTATCAATATTGGGTTGCAAACCCGGTGATGGTTCGAAAACCTGATGATTCATGGAGGATGTGCATAGACTTCAAAGACCTCAAAAAAGCTTGCCCCAAGGATTGTTATCCATTGCCTGAGGTTGATCTAAAGGTTGAATCGTTGACAGGTTTCCCCTTCAAGTGTTTCCTGGATGCCTACAAAGGCTATCACCGGATACAAATGAAGGAGGAAGACGAAGAGAAAACTGCCTTTCATACTGACAAAGGTATCTTTTGTTATCGAAAGATGCCTTTTGGTTTAAAAAATGCAGGTGCTACTTATCAAAGACTGGTTGACAAGGCATTCGCTAAGCAAATTGGCAAGAACATGGATGCTTATATAGATCATCTGGTCATCAAGAGCAACACGGAGGAACAAATGCTCAAAGACATACAGGAAACATTCAACAACCTCAGGGAAATCAACATGAAGCTTAACCATGTGAAATGTTCATTCGGCTTTGAAGAAGGAAAGTTCTTGGGATACATTGTAGGGAAGCAAAATAAAAAGGTCAACCCCAACAAGGTTCGAGCCGTTCTAAATTTGAAGTCACCTCAAACCAAAAAAGAAGTAGAGAGCCTGAATGGCAAGCTTGCTGCCCTAAAATGCTTCATGTCCAAGCTAGTTGAATGATCCCCACCCTTCTCCAAGACCCTCAAAGGTTGCACTGACAAGAAAGACTTTAGGTGGTCTGAGGAAGCAGAGGAAGCCTTCAACCAAATGAAACAGTATCTTGCTTCCCTTCCCACCATTGCGGCTCTTGAAACGGGGGAAACGATCTCTGTCTATCTATCTGTTACTGACGAAGCCCTCAGCGCTGTTCTCCCCATTGAAAGAGACAAAGCTCAGGTACCCGTCTACTTCTTCTGTAGAACTTTAAAGTTAGCAGAGGTCAAGTACCCTCCTTTGAAAAAACTAGCCTTGGCTTTAGTACAAACAGCCAGAAGGCTTCGAAGGTACTTTCATGCACACCCCATACAAGTGGTCACTGATCAACCCATCAAAAGTGTGCTTGAAAGGCCTGAAACCTCGGGACGATTGGCCAAATCGGCCGTCGAGTTAGGTGAACACAAAATCACCTACGTCCCGAGAAAAGCAATAAAGGCACAAATACTTGCTGATTTCATCGTTGAAATTCCAAAGGTTGAAACAACCGAAGTTAACATTACAATCGACGAACCCCTTGACCCAGAAGCCTGGAAGCTTTACATTGATGGGGCTTCCAGCGTTGAAGGTTCAAGGGCTGGTCTTTTCCTAATTAACCCCGAAGGCTTAGAATTCACTTATGCTCTTCGTCTGGAATTTCAGACAACCAACAACGAAGCAGAATATGAAGCCCTGATAGCAGGATTGAAGCTTGCGAAAAAGATGACCGTTCAAAAGCTTCAAGTGTTCACTGATTCTCTCTTGGTTTCCAACAAGTGAATGATAGTTACATAGCCAAGGAACCCAATATGAAAAAATATAGAGAAAAAGCAAAGGAAATAATGAACATCTTCCAGTCTTGCAACATCAAACAGGTTCCAAGATTACAAAACAAAAAAGCTGACGCTCTTAGCAAGCTTGCTTCGTTGAATTTTGCTCATCTCACCAAGTAGGTGTTGGTTGAAGTGATTCAATACCCTTCCATATCCGAACTCGAAGTACAAGATGTAATCACTGAAAATGGACCAAATTGGATGACTCCATTCATAACATTCCTGAAAAATGGTGAACTACCTCAAGATCATGTTGAAGCTGAAAGGGTTCGAATTAAGTCAAGGCAATATATTATCCAAGAAGACATACTCTACAAAAAAGGGTACTTGGTCCATTGCTTCGAAGTGTCGGCCTTGAACAAAGCAGATATCTAATTAAGGAGATTCACGAGGGCATATGTGGAGCTCATTGTGGTCCAAGATCTGTTGTTGCAAAACTTATGAACCTTGGCTACTTCTGGCCTTCCATGCATCGTGATGCTGCTGAACATTTGAAGAAGTGTGAAGCTTGTCAAATCCATGCCCCTGTCCCAAATAAGTTGAAGAAGCCAGCTCATGTAAGATCCTATGATGGTACAGATGACCCTGAAGATCATCTACAGATCTTTTTTGGGGCTGCTTGGACAGAAAAAAGGGGTGATCCCGAGTGCTGCCTCAAGTTCATGCAAACCCTTGTTGGATCAGCTCGTATTTGGTTTAATGACTTACCTGCTGAAAGCATTAAAACCTTCAACGACCTAGGTAAGGGATTTTTGGCCAACTTCTGACAACAGAGACGTGTCAAGGATGCGACGTTCATCTTCCAGATTAAACAAAAAGATGATGAAAGCCTCAGAAGCTTCATCGAACGGTACAAAAAAAAAGGCCTTACCTATGTTGGTGCTGATGAAAAAATGAAGGTTACAAGGTTCATGAACGCCATCAACTCCAAGTATCTTACTAGAGACTTCAACAAGAGTCTCCCTAGAACCCTTGAAGAAGCCTTGGAAAGAGCTGAAGCACATATTCGAGGAGAAGAGGCTGTAGACATCAAAGAGCAATGAAAAAGGGCTTCCGACTGGAGAAGTAACAGCCCTAACAGAAAGAGGGGCAACTATGGAACCTATGACAGAAGATCTAGAGGGTCTGAGTCTCGAAGGTCCGAAGGCAGAAGCCCTCCAAGCAAAGATCAAAACGTAAACTTTACAGCCCTTACCAAATCTCCTCAAGAAATCCTGGCAACAGAAGAAGTCAAACACACCTTTCGACCTACTCGTCCCTTACCAAAAAGCAAAAGAAACGAAAACTCCAACCAGCACTGTGAGTTTCATGAAGAAAAGGGACATCACACCAACGACTGCTTCAGCTTAAGAAAAGAATTGAATAAGTCGTTAAGTCTGGAGAACTAGCTCATTTGGTAAAAGGGGTCAAGGAGAACATAGATGACAACAAAAAGAAGGAGGTTGCCATGGTCTTAGTTGAACAAGAAGCTTCCAACAAGCATCAAAGGTTGGAAGCTTGGGAGCACCAAGGTGTCTGCTTCCCCACACTAAAGAAGAAAAATGTTGTGATCCCTTTATCCTTGAAGCCTTCATTGGCTCGATGAAAAAACAAAAGGCATACATAGACACTGGAGCAGTTACCGAGATCATGTTTGCAAAATGCTTCAACCTTCTGAGTCCAAAGGAACGCTCCAATCTCCAGCCAGCTGAAGCCTCCATTAAAGGCAATGCAGACATACCCATCAAACCCTTAGGAGAAATAACACTTGACGTTAGTTTCTCTGATGGAAAAATGCCATGAACTGAACCATTAACCTTTATTGTCTTAGACTTGCCATCCAGTTATGATTTTATTATCGGCAGGCCTGGGGTGGTGGTCTTCGACATGACCATCTCCATCAGCCGAAAGAGTGCAAAATTACCTACAAGGGACGGAATTGCAACCCTTCAACCCTCAACCACTATATTGTTGGTAAACGAGAACGAAAGTAAAAGAGGCAAGCTCGGCCTCAGCATCAACCCAAAATACCCTGAACAGAGAATACGAGTTAATACAGACCTCCCAGCAGAAATACTTTCAAAGCTTGAAGGGTTGTTACGAGACAACGCTGATGTTTTCGCCTGGTGTCCTAGTGACATGATAAGCATCCCTCGAGATGTCGCCGAACATGAGCCCAAACTTCCTCCGAATGTCAAACCAGTTGTTCAGAAAAAACGAAGCCTTGCTCCTGAACGAAGTAGGGCTGCTTGCGAAGAGGTTGACAAACTTGTTGAAGCAGGAATTCTTCGTAAGGTTAAGTATCAATCATGGGTTGCAAACCCGGTGATGGTTCGAAAACCTGATGATTCATGGAGGATGTGCATAGACTTCAAAGAGCTCAACAAAGCTTTCCCCAAGGATTGTTATCCATTGCATGAAGTATATCTAAAGGTTGACTCGTTGACATGTTTCCCATTCAAGTGTTTCCTAGATGCCTACAAAGGCTATCACCAGATACAAATGAAGGAGGAAGAGGAAGAGAAAACTGCCTTTCATATTGACAAAGGTATCTTTTGTTATCGAAAGATGCCTTTTGGTTTAAAAAATGCAGGTGCTACATATCAAAGACTGGTTGACAAGGCATTCGTTAAGCAAATTGGCAAGAACATGGATGCTTATGTCGATGATCTGGTCATCAAGAGCAAGACGGAGGAACAAATGCTCGAAGACATACAGGAAATATTCAACAACCTTAGGGAAATCAACATGAAGCTTAACCATGTGAAATGTTCATTCGGCTTTGAAGAAGGAAAGTTCTTGGGACACATTGTAGGGAAGCAAAATATAAAGGCCAACCCCAACAAGGTTCGAGCCGTTCTAAATATGAAGTCACCTCAAACCAAAAAAGAAGTAGAAAGCCTGAATGGCAAGCTTGCTGCCCTAAAACGTTTCATGTCCAAGCTAGCTGAAAGATCCCTACCCTTCTTCAAGACCCTCAAAGGTTGCACTGGCAAGAAAGACTTCAGGTGGTCTGAGGAAGCAGAGGAAGCCTTCAACCAAATGGAATAGTATCTTGCTTCCCTTCCCACCATTGCGGCGCCTGAAACGGGGGAAACGATCTCTGTCTATCTTTCTATTACTGACGAAGCCCTCAACGCTGTTCTCACCATTGAAAGAGACAAAGCTGAGGTACCCGTCTACTTCTTCAGTAGAACTTTAAAGTTAGCAGAGGTCAAGTACCCTCCTTTGGAAAAACTAGCCTTGACTTTAGTACATACAGCCAGAAGGCTTCGAAGGTACTTTCAAGCACACCCCATACAAGTGGTCACTGATCAACCCATCAAGAGTGTGCTTGAAAGGCCTGAAACCTCGGGACGATTAGCCAAATGGGCCGTCGAGTTAGGTGAACACCAAATCACCTACGTCCCGAGAAAAGCAATAAAGGCACAAATACTTGCTGATTTCATCGTTGAAATTCCAAAGGTTGAAACAACCGAAGTTAACATTACAACCGACGAACCCCTTGATGGGGCTTCCAATGTTGAAGGTTCAAGGGCTTGTCTTGTCCTAATTAACCCCGAAGGCTTAGAATTCACTTATGCTCTTCGTCTGGAATTTCAGATAACCAACAACGAAGTAGAATATGAAGCCCTGATAGCAGGATTGAAGCTTGCAAAAAAGATGACCGTTCAAAAGCTTCAAGTGTTCAATGATTCACTCTTGGTTTGCAACCAAGTGAATGATAGTTACATAGCCAAGGAACCCAATATGAAAAAATATAGAGAAAAAGCAAAGGATATAATGAACACCTTCCAGTCTTGCAACATCAAACTGGTTCCAAGATCACAAAACAAAAAAGCTGACGCTCTTAGAAGGCTTGCTTCGTTGAATTTTGCTCATCTAACCAAGAAGGTGTTGGTTGAAGTGATCCAATACCCTTCCATATCTGAACTCGAAGTACAAGATGTAATCACTGAAAATGGACCAAATTGGATGACTCGATTCATAACATTCCTGAAAAATGGTGAACTGCCTCAAGATCATGTTGAAGCTGAAAGGGTTCGAATTAAGTCAAGGCAATATATTATCCAAGAAGACATACTCTTCAAAAAAGGGTACTTGGTCCATTGCTTCGATGTGTCGGCCCTGAACAAAGCAGATATCTAATTAAGGAGGTTCAGGAGGGCATATGTGGAGCTCATTGTGGTCCAAGATCTGTTGTTGCAAAAACTCATGAACCTCGGCTACTTCTGGCCTTCCATGCATCGTGATGCTGCTGAACAATTGAAGAAGTGTGAAGCTTGTCAAATCCATGCTCCTGTCCTAAAAAGTCTCAAGCATGACTTGATCCCCATCAACTCAGCTTGGCCATTTTACAAATGGGGGATGGATATTGTTGGACCCTTCCCACCAGCAAAAGGAGGGGTCAAGTTCTTACTTGTTGCTGTAGATTACTTCACAAAATGGCCAGAAGTGAAGCCGTTGGGAAAAATGTCCGGAAAGAAGATTATCGACTTTGTATGGGAAAATATCATATGTCGATATGGCTTACCTGGGGTACTCGTTACACATAACGGAAAACAGTTTGCAGAGAACCCTTCGGTTCGTGGTGCAAGGAATATTGAATAACACAAGTCTTCAGCTCTGTAGCATACCTTCAAGCAAATGGCCAAGTAGAAAGAATGAATCGAATTGCGGTTGAAGGATCAAAACCAGGCTAGGCAAGCAAGGGGGAAAGTGGCTTTATGAACTTCCAAGTGTCATATGGGCTATACGAACCACTAAAAAAACTAGCCACAAGAAAACACCTTACAGCCTTACTTTTGGATCCGAAGCAGTAATCCCTGCCGAGATTGGGGTCACCACACCTTGAACACTTCATGTTGATATCAAGACCAACGAAAAGGAAGCTTTACTCAACCTAGATCTCTTAGAGGAATCCAGGGACTCGGAAGCAATCAGAGAAGCTCGATACAAGCAAAAAATGGAGTCCTATTACAATGCCAGAGTTAAGCATGAACGCTTCAAGCCTGGAGATCTAGTTTTGAGAAACAATGAAGCAAGCAAGAAAGAAAATCAAGGGAAGCTCAGGCCTAAATGGGAAGGTCCTTACACAATCCTTGAGTCCCACAAGGGAGGATCATACAAGCTTGCCAACATGGAAGGCAAGAAGCTCCCACGCCACTAGAATAGCAAGAACCTTAAAAGGTTCTTTGTTTAAGCTTTCAAAAAATATTGTTCTCTTCCTGTTCTATGATGTAACGATGACATGATGAATTAATGAAAGGATCAGTAGATCCTCTTTTGGAAATTTGTCTTTCTATCCTATTTTCAGGTTGAGAACCTTGCAAAAAACTCCATGGCATGGGCCATGTAAGGGGATGAGCTCCCAGGCCATTTCGCTAAATAGGTTCAAGGGTTGAATGAACCTATGTAAGGGGTGAGTTCCTAAATCAATCCAACTCCATGAGATACACAAAGTGCTTCTTTATATATCTCATAGGCAGGTTTGAACAACCTACACCAACTGATCCTTAAGATTAAAATAAAAACAAACTCACGAAAACCCATAAAACACTTGAGTAGTGTATATAGGATAGATGGTGTCATGTTTGCCTAGACTACCTTAAGGATGAATGACTGCAGCATTCAACCTTTTAAGGTGCTACCGGTTAAATATTAACAAAGACAAACATAATAAAACCATCATGACCTAAAATCAAACAACGAAAGCTGAACAAACAAAGATACCTAAAGCAGCCATAAAGACTTAATATTAAACATAAAGGCTTTAACAAGCCATGTACCACATATTGTTCATAAGGCTCTTCAAAGCCCACAACCATACGGGAACCTACCAGGTTCCATCAAAAGAAAGATTGTTCAAAGACCACCACATAAGTTAATTGTTTACAGACATTTTGCTAAGATAGCTACAAATAAAGGAGTAGAAAGAAGCTAAGCAATACCACCTGACCCTGAAGGCTTCGAGGCTTCATCCTCTTCGGTCGCCTTCACCACCTTTGCCTTCTTAGACTTCTTCCCCTTCATTGGCAGCTTCTCAACAAAACCACCAGCCTCTGAGGCTTCAACACTTGCATCCTTCGACACGCCCTCATCAATATCCAAAGTCTCCTCACTATCCCCGGAATGAGTCCTTTTCCTGGAAAACGCTTCAAACACCTTAGCACAACAGCCTCATTCAATCCTTCAGGCTTCAGTTGCTTCAACTCCTGCAAAGGTTTCCCATAGTAAGAAGAAACTTGGGAAACGTATGGCTAAGTTGAATGCTCCATCTTTAAGACAGTTTCCTTGAAGACTTCCATGGAGTTAGGTTGATACAGGGGAGACTCTTCCATAACTTGTCCTGATTCATGGGCCTTGAAACCAGCAATGAAGCCTGCATGTTTACCATGAATAAGCAGCTTGGTGTACACTTCCCCAAGAGCAGAATTGAACTCGGCTGAGTGGAGCAGATATGTGACAACTTGCTGAAAACCCTCTTCAATCAGCCACTTGTTATCATTCAAAGTACTAGCAAGATAAGCCTCCAACCTCTTTTTCTCAGTTTCAAACACCTTCTTCTCTGCGTTAAGTGCCACTCGATCAGCCTCAACCTGCAACCTGGCAACCTCATGCTGGGCAGTCTCTGCTTCATGCCCCTTCTTCAACTCATCGATCGATAAAACCAATCAAGGTTTTTTCCTTCTCAGCGTACTCAGCAGCATCCTTCTTTAATGAAGCAAGAGACTGCTTCATTTCCGTTTTCCTTTTAGCAAAATCACCATATTCGGCCATCATTTTCCTGAACCTGCTAACACCTTCAGGAAGCTTGGCAGCCAAGTTGCACGTCCCAACTATCATTTTTGTCAACAAGGCATCATCATCTAATCCCCCCAAACAAGCTTTGGCACCAGGAGTAGCACGATGTGCCAACACATCCTCACAAACAGAAGAAGACTTAAATGTGTCACTAGGCTTCACATTCCAACCTGGGGTGTACACCCCTTCACCCTCCAAGCTTGTTGAACCTTTAGTATTTTTCAACATAGCAACCTTGGTAGCCACCTTCTTACCTTTACTTTTCTTCCAACCACTTCAGCAACAACATTCTCAACATCTTGATCCTTCTCCTCCTTTGAATCCTCTATCTCATCACTAACAGTCACCGCCTCCGATATATCAGCAGGCTTGGCAGCCTTCAACAGACGTCGGCTAGACCTCCTGGTTGACGCCTTCGAAGAACTAGCCTTAGAGAAACTCTTCACGTTCGGAACAACAACATAGTTGGTTCCATCATACCTCCCCTACTCATACTTTGTCAATGCATCCTCACCCTCAACAGCTTCAGCATCTTTAAAAATCACCTCAGAAGCATCATCACCTTTCATGAAATCTAGAGCTGACATGTCTACAAAGCAAACAACAAGGAAAACAAGAATATAAGCAACATGCAAGAAGAAACTAATAAAAAACAAAAGAAAAATAAATGAGCATAACCTGATCACCCTTCATCAACACAGGGTCTCTACCCTGTTTATCCCATCGGGTACTAATCCGGATAAAACCAAAAAAGGCTCGCCAAAAAGGACGAAGCCTTGAAGGACATGCTCGAATAACTTTAAGGAAGTTTTCATCTAGATCAGACTCTGATGGTTCCATTTCATTTAGAACAGCCTCGGGATGTCTCCACACGGGCTTGAAAGGAAAAATAGATTCAGAAATCCAGAAAAATCTTGTTTTCCAAGCACCAACAGTAGTCACCTGCGAAGAAATCAAATTGGTTTCAACCTGAGACCCTTCAAAGGTGTACCAATAGCCATGTTTGGCTAATCGGAAGAAACGCCTAAACATGAGAAGGGTCGGATCATAACCAAGGGCTCTACATAGGATTTCAAAATGTAATACACGACCAACACCGTGAGGATGAATCTGACCCAATGAAACCCTATAATATTCAAGAACATTTAAAAGGAACATAGAAACGGATGGCGAAGATTCGAAAACTCAAAGTGACGACAATAAAGAGCAATCGAACCAGTGGGACAGTGATTAACGGGTTCTGTGAGACAAGGAGCAATGGGATTAAAGGATAGATCAATGTCCCTATTCGGAACAAAAGGCTTCAACTTCTTCCTGGGTAAGGGAAGAAAAGCTTACAGCCATGTCCTTCTTTGCACCCATGATGCTTCGAAGGATGATCAGAGTAAGAAATTTAAAAGTTACTAACCTGAATGTTGCAAACGTATGAAACCCTAGAAAAGTTGAAGAGAAACCGTCAAGAAGAAAGAGTAAAGTATAAAGAGATGTGTTGTTGAAAAGAGTTAAAACAAGGGTTTTACTGCCATGAATTAAAAATTAATATAAAAAGTAATCATACTTTGCATTAAACATAGCCTGAACGCCTGACACTTGTCACATCAACTATCAATTCGAAATTCGAAACCAGAGAAAAGTAACCGCCCAAGCAAACTTTCAACCTTCGAACCTTTCAAGCAAACATAATGACTAATAAACAGTCAGAAGTCTTCTAGCTACACCACAAACACTCCTGACTTGGGAGGCTGATGACGTGGGTAGCCTAAAGCGAATTAGACTAACAATATTACAACACCATGCTTAAAGGGTTGAAAGCTACAATGCTTCAAAGGCTTGAGAGGTACTGATCAAAAGGTGACTTGTCTTATCACCTTTTTCCTCGGTCAACACAAGCAACCGTCCATGTCTGATGAATGGAGACGTTGCACCGGTCGGACCGCAGGTCCAAAGCCATCCTTGTCTTATAGTGGTATGTCCTTTAGTTGCAACATAGATCAAGATAATGTGCTTTCTCAATTTACAAGATCTTTCTTCTATAAATCAGAATCATACTCCACCAGGACTGCACATTCTGATTATTCTCTAACACACTTCACCTTCTATTCTCTTTTCCTTGATCTTCTCACGTGGGGAGAATCTCTCTATCTCACAAACACTACACTTGAGTTAACAATAACAATTGTGGCTTTGAGTCATCCTCAAACCATAATTACAACACTAAAAACATAATTATCTTGAACCTCCTTCTACGTTTTTCAACGTAGGAGGATACCACGACCTGCGTTAGGCAGATCGAAACCCTTTAACCTTTCAATCGTTCCTAAGACTCAGAACTAACGTTAGACCCTTATTTATTGTAGCAACAAGGTAGGCTTTACATGTTTTCAATTTATTTTCAATATTGGATTTTGTTTTAGCTTGTGATGACAAACATCTTAAACATTATTGATGCAATGGTTAATTAAACAGTTGAACTGTGTTTTGAGTCCTTTCTTTGCAACTTGTTCGGTTGATAACAAAACTTAGTAGCGGGTTGGGGTGACTTAAAGAGAGTCGACTTGACACTTACAATTGGGTAGTTAATAAGGTTTGATGACAAGAACCTATGCTACTAGCTAGTTAACTAATTTCCAAAACTATGTCTATGTGGTTCCCAATTTATAAATTGACAACTATGCGAAACCTAAAACCTGAAGTTTAGAGGAGGTTGCGTTTTTCTTATTATTGCTTTCTTCATTAAAATCAATGTTCTTAGTTTTCTAAAATTTAAAAAATCAACCAAAACTGTTAATTAGTTAAAAACTATGCTTCCATCAATTCCCTGTGGAGACGACTCGACTTTCACTATATTATCTTTTTACTTATTTTTCACCGACCAAACGACATCGATCAAAAATGGCGCCGTTGCCGGGGAATAGGTGCGCTTAGTTTAGTTTTTAGTTTTTGTTGCTTTTTTAAAAAAAAATCTTTAAAAAACAAAAATATTTTTTTTCATGTTAATTTAGTTTAATTATTTCTTTTCATTTAGTCAGTACTACTCGGTTTTCCTTGTTTTTGTCTTTGCAGATCAGTTCGGGGATCTTACAATGGAAAGAGTTTATTCGTCATGTATAGGTTGCGGTAGTCCAATTCGCACGCATTATGATTGCCCTGAGTTTCAAGAAAAGTTTGAAGACAACAGAAGGAGAGTATATGAGTTGGATCTTGATTACGACGATGTGCAAGATTATTATCCAACTTGGAAAGATTATTTTCAAAACAACAGGGATCATTATGCTGAGTATGATCGAATTTACAAGAGTTATCAGCCAAATATGCAACATTTGTCAAGTTACCATGAGGAGTATGATGATTATCCCCATGAATACCCTCAGGTAGCATACGAGGAGGTTAATCAAGATAGCCAAGGTGATTATGACGAGTACTCAAACCAACAGACAAACTATCAGGATCAATGTCAGTACCTTTATCAGATACAATATAATGTTCCTGACTTGATATTTTACTATCACTAGGCTACGTGTCAGATCAACTGCGAGTGGACTACTTAAGTATGAAATGTGAAGTATTGTTGAAGAAAATACAAGTAGAGAGTCTATCTTACCATTATCTGGTGATATCATAAACCATTCTCGGTTTGGGATGAGGTTGTGGAGATTAATACAACACCAATTCCCCCATTTGTTGAAGAGTCACGAGTGGAACAAGCTGTTGTTGGTGATGAAGGTGTTGCAATTTATGAATCTGAAATTTTAGGTTTAAACTCCTCTGAAGACTTAGCACTTCTTGAAGACCTGGTGGCTGTGGTTATCTAAGTTTCTCACGAATCTCTTTCGGTAGTGATTATTGCAACCAACAAAGTTAGGGATGAGGCTGTGAGGATGAATATCAGGAGGGTGAGATTCCAAGACATCGGGCATGTGATCATGAAATGGCTCCATTGTAACAACATAAACTCAAAATACATGCCAATCATTCTTAAGTTGGCGTGGATATGGCACGTTAACTACCGAGCCTATGTCGGAAATTCAGTAGGCAAATGTTCTTTGAGATCACCATGAATGAACATCAGGTATGATTGTTGTATATTTTGTATATTTAGTTGTTTTATTTATTTTTATTTTTATTTTAGAGTACATTTGAGTCAGTTTTATTTTTGTTGGAGTCACGGGATTGTTTATTGTGATTTGAACTACAAGAATAGATTGTCCCGCCCGTACTCAATCTCCATTCGGGCAGGGACGATATGGAAATCACTATTGTTTGCAGGTATCCCCGATTTGTTTTGTTTTTTTCTTGTTTCTTTGTTTCAGGTTTGTTTATCGGCCGCGAAGGAAATGCTATACGACCGATATTGGAAGGAATTGAACGGACTCATACGCGTATTGCTTATCCAGGGGAGTCTGTTCCTTTTACTGTTGTATTTTATTTTTATTTCTACTTTATTTTATTCCTAGCTCACATTGAGGACAATGTGTCGTTCAAGTGTGGGGGTGAAGAAAATTCATTTTTATTTATTTTGGAGTCTTTAAAAAATAAAAAAACTAAAAAACAAAAATAGTGTTTAAAAATAGTGTCTTGAAAATTGTTCCTAAAAAAACATTCTAATCAGACATAAAGCAGCTCTTTCAGTACATATCAGTTGTTTCTTGATTGTTTTGGCAATAGATCCTTAGTTATGGTCTAATTTGTGGAAAAGTAATATCAACCGTTTTCAGCAGGTATTTTTAAGGAAAAAAGTTTAGAATTGTCTGACTAGGTTTAACAAGTTATTGGTAATAAATGCATGCACACATCGGTAACCCATTTCCCCACTTTTGTGAGATCTTGAGCCTACTAGTAGATATATCGATTTATATACATTTTCGTTTGTTGAGAGTAGGCCAATTGTTTCTCTGTTGCAGAACTTGTGTGATTTGATACATGCTGAGGTTGTAGACTAGATATGCACATACATGACAAGGCGATTTAGGATTTTTTTTTTTTTTTTGACACCTTTTTTTTATGTTTTGTGTTGTCCTGTTTACATAAAATCACCTTTAGTAGCCATGTTGAGTCTATACCCTTTCGTTTGTTAAACCTATAAAGTTACCAAAATTAACCCGTTAACCGTTGTTAAGAAAATTGATGACATCCATTGTGTTCTATGTTTATGTTCAGGTGTTTGATCTATGGTAAGTTGTAAAGAAAAAAACAAGAAAAGAAAAAGAAAAGAAAAAAAAAGTATGTGTTATGAGTCAAATATGCCAAAAGTTGTGTTTAGTTGTGATTTGTGAATAAGGATTGTCAATCAAATTAGTCTCACAATTTTATTTTAGCCACTTTTAGCCAAATCTATCATACTTTTACCCTAACCCTAAAACACACAAGTCCTTTAGATATGTGCATTGTCTACAGATAAGGTGTGATTGTTATACAAGCCTATGATAACATAGTTACATTTTTTGTTTTGAGTGAATATTACTAGCGCATTACATGCTAGTCCAAATATTAAACCGAGTGGAGTGAAAATTGTGAAGGGTGTGTTGCATGAAAATAAAAACCGAAAGCATGTTAGATTTAGTTAGGATAATTCTGTTTTTTAATGGAGATCAATTTGACTTGTTGAATTAACACATCTAATGTTGATCTATAAATGACGTATGACTTTGGACATTAGCTAAGGTATGATGGGGCAACAGGGGTGCTAGTTTGTGATAATGTGTTGAGTAGAGTGAATACAATTTTTTTTCGAGACGAAAAAAGATAAATGTGGGGATGAATAAGAAAAATGCAACCTCTCTAAGCTTCAGGTTCTAGGTTTCACAATAGTTTTCAATTTATAAATTAACCAAAACTGTTAATTAGTTAAAAACTATGACTTCCACCAATTTCCTGTGGAGACGACTCGACTTTCACTATACTAGCTTTTTACTTATTTTTGATGGACCATACGACATCGATCAAAGAACAAAAAACTTTTTTGGTTCTCGGATACGGCACTATTCATATGTCTTTAAAACACTTGGAAAAGTCCCATGCCATATTCAAGTTTCCATGCTTTTACACTGGATTTGATTCTTATGAGTACGATGAGTTGATCTTAATCTTCCACATGTTCATGGTAGGGCGTGAGACGGGAAACAAACGTAATTTAACAATTTTATTTAACGTCTAATACTCGAATTAAATCCTCTGTGAATAATCAATATTGAAGCCAGAGTGTTTGCTAATAATTCTTGGTAGAACATTTTTATCAACAATTATGAAATGCCCACTTAGGTACCCATGTGAATAATAATTGCAAATCTTCCGTATTATTAAATTGTAAAATTCTTTGAAGTGGTTAAAATTTCCTAATTAGTAATATTCTTATTCTTCATCATTATCACTTATCTAAATTCAATATTCCACCAATGAAAATTTGACATCTCACTTTCCCAGATATTTTCCTTTCATTAGTGATATATTTGTAACTAATGACGTACTACCACATTGTACCCGTTTAAAATAAATGTGCATGACCTACGACCTATGTAAATCTTACCTTACTAAGCAAAGTAATTTTTTTCCGTTGGTGGTGGGTTACGTCCGATTGATAAAGTTATTTAAGCTAAGCTGTTGTTTTTCTTAAAGTATAGAGTTGGATTTCCAAATAGAGACGGATTTAGTATAATTTAAGAGTGTTAATATTTGGACCACTACAAAAGATTTATTTGACATCCCAAGTACTCCTCGTATTGGTCAATATGAGGAGTATTAGCTTTTAATGATTGGGTTTGTCCCAAAAACCAAACCCTATATGTCTCTTATTGGCTAATACGAGGCATATAGGGTTCATGTGAATCTTTTCAATCATCCTGACACAGACTTGAAGGGTCAATGATTGGCCTGGTATGCCTCGTATAGGTCAATATGAGGCATATCGGTACGATGTCAAGTACGATTTAATATAAAGCATTTGCTACATCGTACCCTATACGCCCATTATTGACCAATACGAAGCGTATGAAGCACTCGTCAAACAATCCAGGAAGCGTAAGTTTTTAATTAGTTACTATTTGTTTATTTACTAAAAATAATTTTTAATTCTAATTATTATTATATATTTCAGATGTTTTTTATTATTCATTTAATGAATGGCTGGACCAATACCATTAGAAATTTGTATCTGCCTGGACTAACAGAACATAAATTTTCACCAAACTACAACAAATAGGGTAGAGAGCCCACATGCTGATTTAAAGAGATACCTTCCAAGTACGAACAATAGTATGGTATTAGCGATGATGTTGTAGTAAGCAAGAATTGCATATAAAGAAAAGTTTTGAAGAAAGTCGAAATAAAACAATGAACAGCCACAAACGACTATCTTTTCTTGAAGAAGTACACCTCAATGTTTCCCACCATGCTCTTAACCTCATTGAAAACGAGTTTTATAGGTTAGAAACATTGAGGTCATTTGGTGCAACATGCGGTTGCCGACTTTACACGAGTTGTGGGTAAGTATGCGCATGTCGCCTCAAAAGATATCTAAAGAAAGGTATACATACTAATCATTTTTACTTATTGCATGTATACGACTAAAATTTTGACATAGTCTTGTTTAATCATTTTTAACAGGTCACAAGATTCCGTTCAACTCAATAGACCAATTCTGGCGAAAGCTTGATTTTAGAGCAGCAAGAAAAGATTAAAAATGAAGATAATGACATGGAAGAAGGATTAAATAAGGTGAAAAAGACTTTTGATGTCTCAACCCCATAGGTGAAAAAAAAGCATGTTGTAAAGATTATGACGGTCTTGAACCCAATACAAAGTAACAAAAGCCCCAGTTGTACAACAAAATACTTGTGACCGGCCAACATTGAAGGTTTCAAGAACAAAAGAGGAAGAAAGAAGAAAAAGATAAAGTTGATGGTGCTAGAGAAGACTCATTTGCATTATTGGAAAGCATTAGGTATCGTGTTCTGGGCATGATTATTATATTTATTATATTTATTTTATTTACTATATTTATTATTATTATTATTATTATAATTATAATTGTTATTATTATTTACTGTTGTTGTTGCTTTGTTGTTGCTATTGTTGTTGTTGTGCTGCTGGTGTTGGTGTTGCTGCTTGTGTTTCCGGTGCTAGTGTTGCTGCTGCTGCTGTTGCTGTTGCTGTTGCTATTGTTGTTGTTTTTGCTGTTTTTGTTGTTGCTGCTACTGCTGTTGCGGTTGGTGTTGTTGTTGTTTCTTCTGCTATTGTTAGTATTATTTATTATTATTATTATTTATTGTTTTATCATTATTTGTTTTTTTTATCATTTAGGTACGCTCCTTCCCGGCACAGCTCCTACTTTCTGTTGTCACCAGGCGAATTCGATGATCCCCGACACAGCTCCTACGTTCCTTCGTCACCGAGCGAGTTCAATCAACCCCGACACGGCTCATATGTATCGTCACTGGAATCTAAAGAAATATGTTCGACCGTAAAAATCCCAGAAGGCCCATTGAGACGCAGTAAAAAAGCAGAGTCAACTGCTGGCCATGGGTTTCCCAACATCCAAGAACCTGAATAACTGAACCTTCTCAGAATATATAAGAAACATATTCTAGAAATTTTTCACCCACACATATCCTAGATAAAGGATGTCAAGCCTGATGGTCATTGTGGGTATAGAGCGTAGCTGTGGGCCTAGGGATGGATCAGAGCAAGTACATGTTTATTTGGGAACAAATTATAGAGGAACTGGTCTGCTACAAAGATATTTGGAAACAAACTTTTAGCAGATTCTACTTGTATGGAGTGTTTAAGCACATACTTCATGGAACAACCTTTAAAGGGGTAGGAAGAGCACCCAAGCCGCATTGGATGGAGATGCCTCATGCCGGACTCCTAATTGCTCACGTATTTGGAATTATTGTTCACTGTTAAGCATGTCACAAAGTCAGACTTTCTTTCCATTGTTGGTTGGTCCAAGACAAGTGCGTGGCCCTCATCAAGTTATAACACTTCTATTTGTTATTGGAAACCATTTTATCCAAGCAATACTATCAGTATACTATCCGATGCCAGCACCAAACCCCATTTGGCGTCACACCCGAAGTGATTCATCAATGGAATGGTGTGAAATGTTCAGGGAACATATTGAATGGTATAAATCTCTTAGAGCTATAAATCGGGATGATCCTTCTGTTGAGGATGTTAGTTAATTACGATCCTTAATCTCTAAGTAATAAATACATATAAAATATTCAAAATATTATTTGAATGAATAAAATTATTTCTATGTGATTCTTTTGGATTTTTATTAGTTAATTTACTATTTTTAATAATTTATATACACTAAATTTTCCTTGATCCGTCACTGCTCATATTACCCAATACATGGCATATTATGGTCACGTATTGGGTTTGTACTGGGCTTGGACCCAATATGGGTTTCATTAGCTTAAATCTCTATGATCCATGGTATCCACAACCGTAGCGATAACGAGATCCATAATTTGAACAAGGACCTAAACGATATCCTAATATTAGACGTTAGGGTTTGATAACGGACCAATGCTAACGGAGTTCGTATGTCGCAGATGTCAAATTGACGCAGGATGTGGTATGACCACTGCCACGTGTCAGTCACCTTCAACTCCCCTAAGTTAATTGTAAAGTGATCGTTACTCTTCCTAATGGTTTATCAATATCACCATCGAATAGTTCGACCTTCGTTGTCTCCCGACAACAAAAACATTGAACAATTCATCCAAAATTTATGGTTGTCCAAATTACTCTTCGCTTGTTGCTAGCTCCAAAAAATCGAGTTCGAAAAATGCTTGCTCGCTTTTCAGCTAGGTTGTAAACGAGCCGCGCAACTCATTAGCCATGTCATATAAATAATATAATATAAAACAATGCATGCATTCAATTTATGCTATAATTTTAGATACTCCTTAGCTATATATGGAGCTCGATCTTAGGGATGAGCATGGTACTGGTATCGAAAATCTCAAAAAATGGGTACTGGTACTGGTACCGGTATTTGAATGTAAAAATCAGTAAATAGCGGTATCGTATCGGTTCGGTTTCGTACCGAGCCGGTACCGGTAACGAAAAACTAAAAATATGGGTACAGGTAGTGGTACCTAAATTGATTCGGTACCAGTCCCTGATACCATTTGCTCATCCGTATTCGATCTTACAATTATGCAAAAAATAATATATAATTGACAATAGTAAATGCACTTACTTTTTTTTTTTACCGATTTTGCATGTTATTGAACTTTTTGTTCCTTACTCTTGTAGAATCGAAAACGTTTAAATATATATGTTCTATAGGAAATATTGGGAAAATAATACCCTTTTGATAAGAGTGTTCAGAAAGATCCATTTTAGGGATGAAGAAAAAAATTCGTCCTGTAACGTTATTGTATACTAGTGGGCTTACACGTGTATTGTTGCGGGATCTATAAATGGGTTGCAATATAACATTATAATACCTAGGTTTTTAACCCACAAGTTATGCAAGAAGAATATAAATGTGCATCCTATGTTTTAACAAGTATTCGTAGAAAGAAAAGAAAAAAATGTGCACCGCCACTTACAACTGATTACAATTCACCATAAAACCATGTACTCATTATTCAACAAATCTTAATAAACTAAAGGTATGTTACTGTAACAGACCAATATAAACGTAACTATCACTCTTGTGTAAGTTATCCGGTCATTCCATATCTGCATAACCGTGCCATCGAATACACCTTGCTAAGTGATAAAGTTCATTTAAATGACAAAAGCATGTAGTAATAATATGATATTGTATACACTATCATATGATGGCTACTGTTCGTTTATTTAGAAATTAAAAGTTGTGATTTGTAAGTTTGTAACAAACTTGCCCAAACCTGACCCAACACAGCTAAAAAATTGCCCAATGTAGTCAGTGAGCCGAAACCATCCCGTCCACTTTGCCGCTGGGTAGACGCATATATATGAAAAGCGTTTTATAATATAAAGAAATATTATGGCAAATTTTAAAACTCATACACGTTTTGCTAATATAAGATTATTCATGGTGGTAACATAAATTATTATCTTTCATTGCCATTATATGAAATGTGTTCAAAAATATTTTTATCTCGTATGTTTATTTAGTTTGGGTGACTTCCATTTTCATAGAAAAGTTGATTATCTTCTAGGGACATTTAGAGAAGAAAAGTGGTAAAATTTAGGAAATTATAAAGAAACCCTTGCTATGCCATCTTAACTTTAGACAACTTGAACATATTTGCCTATGCCTCTTCCTTTATAATGTAGTATAGATGAGAATGAGCTTTGAGATGAAAAAAGTGAAAAGGATTGATTTATTAATTTACGTATTCGCCACTTTTTACGTTTATTCCCATTAAGAAACTTTATTTTTTACCTTTTCAAAATATATATAAAAGTTTCTTTTTTTATCAATACATGGAATCATTTGCATAAATGGTAGAGATATTGTTTTAGAAAGCGCTATTGGTAGCCATTGGAGAAAAAAAACTAAAAATGGTGATGTAGCTGTTTGGTTCTGCGACATCAACCCTATGATTCTTGCCAATCATTTGCAGCTTGTAGGTGTGTAACTCTTTGTCTGATGAAGTCGCTGAACCATTCCGAGGGATCAATGAAGTCGCCAAATGATTCTAAGGCTTCTCACTGAAAGCCGCTGAATGAAATAGCTACTTCATTCACATTGTCGGGCAAGATAAAATGGCACATCAGATGCAACATTCTCTTCATTCCACAATTTTTTTCCCCAATATTAGCAAATACTATGGTAGATGTATTGGATGGTATGGTTTTTTAGTGTTTTTGGATCGATGTTACATCTGCATGGAGATATAATATATTGAGCGGGGGATTGTGGTTTTAAACTTGTATCATACATGAAAAGCATCCTCCCTGTTTCATCCCCCGCCTTGCATTATTCTTCTAGGGTCCAAAAAAGCGGTGACTCCTGGAGGGTTTTTTAGTGTCTTTGGATCGGTGTTACATTTGCATGAAACTACTTGGATCGATGTTACATCTGCACGTGGTATAACACGTGTAGAATGCAACATTGGTATTGTAGTTTATAATATTAGAGAATTGGTTTGTGTTGGTGGTAACAATATGTAGTGTTGCACCCCCAGGCATGCCAACAGACTCTGTAGGAGGTTCAACTTTCCAGGCAAACCCTGTTCTTTTGTCAGGGTAATGTGCCCTACAAGTGGCCCTTCCATGACCAATGAGATTGAAATGTTTCAAGATGAAACTTTATAGGCAAACATTGGTATCTTTTGGAAGGTGCCCTGATACTCTTTTAAGATGAAAGTTGAACACATTCATCAACAAACCATCATCTGCTCAATATGAAGCGGTAAAAGTTAGGTGGTTGGGAAGAAGCTTCTAGCACCTAAGCTAGTGAGGGCGCTGACTCTTTGGTTATCTTATAGAGTTACGCCCTTGTTTCCCTTTTAAAGTTGGAATTGGTGTTCTCGGAAATTGAAGGTGCTGATTCATCAAAGCCACTAATTTTAGTAGCAAAGTTAATCGCACTTAACCTTTTGCGCTTTCAGCGCAAGGCCTCCGATGTTGAAAGAAACACGCTCAGTCATTAGGCGACGTGGTGGATATCGGATGTAGCTGCTCCTGCTCCTCTTGCCCAGGGTAATTGGCTGATCATGGTTACCCTTTAAGATTTGAGTACCCATGTTTCAAC
>JAUTDX010000358.1:0-131823 GCA_030844895.1 Ambrosia x helenae | reverse complement strand
GAGATAATTGTTCGGTAATATATTTAACCCATATCGAGTCATCTTGGTGGCTGATGTAATTGTTTGTTTTTTGTTAGTTATTATGTGGATGCAATAGTCAACAGTTGGAAAGAAACATGGATCTTGAAGGTGAGCAACACCTTCTGAAAACTCTGTTTGTGTCGATATTGTGCTTCACTTGTAGATGCGCTATCATAGGCGACAATTTTGACTCTTTAACTGATCATACGTTTGGTTCAAGTCGTGATCTCTTAGCTATCTTTTAGTGTAAGTTTGTGTTTATAACTGAATTGAACAGACGAGAAGTCTCGTATCATGTTCTTGGGTTTTTTTTGGAGCTCTATCTGAAACTGGATAATATAACTATAGATTAAGATTTGAAATCACGTTAAATCCTGCCTAATGAACAATATTTTGAGAGGTCAGTAAAGAACTACAAGAATTACATAAAACACATATATATTTTTTACTGTAATACAAAGGCCTTATGCAACAATATAATAGCTTCTCTTCCTCTATCCCATCATACACTGCCATCTCTATATTGCAAGTGGTTATATGGTTCTCAAGGTTTTCTACTTTAAAGTTGGTTTTATTGAATACAACCCTATGCTTCAAATAATATGGTATTTGCAGGATGTAGGGATTATATATAATTTGGTTATGGTCTTATGGATCCTGTTGACTTACGACTAACGTCATCAACGATTCTGTAGTTGTCAGGAGGCAATTCGAGGATATCACGTGAAAAATGGTTGCAGGAATGGCAAAGTTTATATTCAAAGATGTACTTATTATCATTACTTAAACTTTGAAGTGTGAAGGAGGCTCTTAAATGTCTATTTATCTATTACTTTATATTTTTTTTTCTCACTCCATGTGTGTGCATCATCAACCATCATCATGCACGTATCCTTTAAAAACCTATCTTGTTTTATTTTTTTATATTTTGTGAACATGATTCTTTGACCAATCATAGACATCATCCGAAGTCAAACTTTAGTCAAGATTTCATTATTCATGGTGAGTAATGAAGCTGGTAGTATTATACAGTGGTTGCAGGTTGTTTACAATTAAAGACTATGATGACATTCACTATGTTGCGGAACTTGTTGGGCTAAGGTTGTCAAACCTCTTTCATGCCTTAGGAAAAGGAAATTTTGTTTCCTGAATCTATTTCCAGTTCATCTCCATGTAATATTGTTTTTGGTGACTTGAAGAATACTAAAGCATCTTAATTCAGCTTTGTTATTAATGGTACAATCATTCAGAAAACAAGCATCATCTTGAGGATATAAATGATGCACCCAAGTCGTGTATGTTTTGGCCTCAACAGATTTGGAGTAAATTTATTAATAATCTAGAGGTATGTCTGCAATTGCTGCAACAAAAATTTAGATTTATAGTAAAATATGCTGGATAGGACTATAAAAATAGCTTAAAAGGAAACACGTCAAATCCTCGATTTGTACTAAACCTAACCAGTTTCTCATCAACTTATTGGTTGCTAATTTGCACAATAAGATGAGAAGAAGTTGAATGCAACTTACATAATCGGTATTGCATGAAAGCTTGGGGTGCTTAATTTTCTTATTGCCTGAAGACGGCATGGAGGTATACTAAAACGGGTCAAGTTTGTAGAGGTGACCATTTTAACCCTTTCAGCAAAACATGCCAATTTTGTTATGCCCCATCTCTTAACAACAAAAACACAAAAGAAGTATTGTCATGTAAATTTCTAGATAGACCCGTTTATGGCAACAAGATTCCTATGGCTGAACAGTCTTACAACCAACCCCAGCTGCAACAATTGATGTCGGTCAACATTCTTGTTCACACAACATGTACATCTCTGTGTGATTTAATTAAATATGATAATCTAAACATGTTCACACATGAATACACATTCTTGTTCACACAGCAGGGGAACACCTATTTAAAATTTTTTTAATGGCTTGGGATGAAAGTTCTTTGCACTGACTTTAGTTAGTGTTATGGAATATTTTGTTGGTTAAAATGTACTTATTTAAATTTTTTTGTGTTTTTTTTTTTTCAATTTTTATCCACTTTTCTAAGAATGTTTTTAAACTTCTTTCCCCAGCTAGCTACAATGAGAAGGTTGCATGCTATATGTTGGATAAAATGAGGTTAAAAGGATATTGGGTAGCAACCTATTGTATCTGAACATGCAATAGTTATAAATTTCATTGGTCTTGATGCTACAAACGTATTAATGGAAACAAGTATTCTATTTTTAACTACCTTTGCAGTTGGGTGTGTAAAGAAGTTACATGGAAGAATGATTAATGAAGGATTTAAAGTGCAGGATCAAGGTTGATGTTGTGTTTATTTTGGTTGATTATGCTTATGATTAAATTTTGTTTGTCTTTAGTTTAGTTGTGTGGTTTTGTTTTCTAGAAAGGTTTAATAAATTTGTGTAAATCCGGACGTCTGCGGTCCCATTTTGATGGGTTTTGAGTCAAAGTGTGTGAGCCAAACCGTTAGGAACGATTTTTGCTCAACAAAAAATGAAGCCGAACCGTTGGAAATAAAAACCTAACCGAAACAAACCATTACAATTACATGCAATCCCCTACATAATATGCGGCAATTAGACATATGTACCGCAGCAACGCGGCGGGCATTCAGTCAAGTACCGATTTAAAAAATAAATAACGTGAAATCCCCTACACAATATGCGACAGTTAGACATATGTATCGCGGCAACGCGTGGGCATTCCCACTAGAAGACTCATTCTCATTTCTTTGTTTTGTTAGGTAGAGGACCGCATGTGTTCATCTTAGTTTAATATCTTTTGCAGTCATCTTCTTCGGTTTTGAACCCATGTTGCAAATAACTATTCTTCTTGCAGTGTGAATGTAATTTGTTTGATTATTTCATAATTTGTTTGTGGGTTATCTTTCGAAAAGGGCCCCAAATTTTCATTCAGCTTTAGGCCTCTACATACCTTGAGCCGACCCTGTAATGTTATTATCCTCTACCTTTTGATATTAACTTTATCTCATATAAAGGTACAAAGGTTTAAGTGAAAATAAACCTTAGGAAGCATAACTTTGTTAATCCCTAATAAAAAACAAGATATGAATAACAACAATTACTAAACTTATCAAATGAATATATACGTATGTGTTAAGGATTATATAATATGTTGTTTTGGTTTAAAACATGGTTCATGTACGTGATGACGATGATGGTGAATGAGTGAGAAGGATATAATAAACTTTATTGCATGAGAATTTGAAATGAATAAATGAAAGAAATAAAATTGATAGTTAGGGTACAGTGAGATGATTTTGTATCTTTGGGTTTGACATGCATGAGAAACATGACTATATTACGGACTTACTCACGGGTTCATGTATAGGGTTGTCATGAGAAAAAAAACGTTTGCAATTAAAACCCACAAAGTATCCATATGATCTAAATATAAAACAATAATCTGAGTTGATGTTTTTGCTTGAAGTATGTGTATAAACAACTGGGTTGTTGGTTGACAAAAAAACACTTATTCGTTACATATTCATTACATGTCATATATTGTGGACGAGGTCATACACATTGACCAATTGATCAATGCACTATTATTATCATAAACTTAATATATTTTTAATTATTTAAACCGGTGATGCCATTTGTCTTTTTATAATAATTTGAGAAATAAATGTAGCATGGAATGATGGAATCTTACTGCGTATTTATAGAGTAAAACAATGAATGAAATATGGTTATGTTTTATAAACTTGAGAGTTAAAATAAAAAATGTAAAGTATAGAATGAAAATAAATTCGTGATAATCGAGCAAATAGTTTAAGTTGAATAATTATTGCTTTATCGAGTGGGATGTCACGGGAAAGTACAAAGGTATTAGCACATCTAGCCGAACAATTCAAACAAGATGGAGTATACACCTCAAATGTTGTCTATTTGGAGGTGTTACATGATGGATGACTTGCTTGTGAGAGACAACGTAATGATTTATTATGCATTTGTCGTTTAACCCGTTACATTCTATATCAAGATACGAGATATTATTACTTTACACACTTTGGTTACTTTTACATCGTTATGGAAACATGTCCGGTTTAACTTGTAAATGATCTATTGCATTGTGTTTCTAATATTTGATATAAATTAATTAATAATTCGTGCTTCTCGCCGGATTATCAACTATATAATTAAACTTATACTTGTAATTTGTTCACCCCGCCGCTCGCGCGGGCTTCCCACTAATATAATGTGATACAGAAAATAGCATCCTATTATGCATGAATCATGGTTATTCAATATCAAAATGATCTTGTAGTCTTGTACCATGAAACTAAAACATAAATATTTAGAAAATAAAAATTGAAAAAAATCAAAACTAGAAGCAAATGTTTTTAAAACATATTTTTTTTTACCAAGTTTGGAAGAAAAAAACAGTAGTGTATTGTTTTGTTTGCATTTTTAATAAATATAAATAAATCTATACACTAAAATCATCACAAATCATACGTAAATAGGTTAATATAACAGTCATATAATATCGTACGTGAAGCAGGGTTTTAACTAGCAACTTGGCCGAGTCAGCTTTAAATCAAGCTTGAGGTTGAAGGTAAACGAGGAAGTTGGTCTTAGCTCGTTTGTTTATAATGAGTTGACGCTTAAAGTCGAGCTTAACTCATAAAAAAGCTTGAGCCAACTCAATGGCTCATCAAACCAAATCGTTTATATTTTTCATATTATAATAAAAAATATTTTATTTACATTAATGCAAAATTTATAAACAGATAATTGCTGTAAAAGTTGGGATTTGAAATTTTTGGTTTGGTCTGCAATTTGGTTTATAACTTATATACATTAAAATTTGTGCTTAATTTAAAGGGGAATTAGATTTTAATAACCTGAACTATTTGAAATTGACCACTGACACCCCCAACTAAAAAATTGGCCATATATAACCTGAACTATTGACTTATTGGAATCTAACACCCACTAACGGTTAAATCACTAACACCGTTAGTGGGTTCGCTGCACACATCAGCGTGCTACGTCAGCAACTTGTGCCACGTCAGCAACCCAACTAACGGCGTCAGTTAGTTGGGTGCTAGATTCCAATAAGTCAATAGTTCAGGTTATATATGGGCAATTTTTTAGTTGAAGGTGCCAGTGGCCAATTTCAAATAGTTTGGGTTATTAAAATCCATTTCCCCTAATTTAAACAATGTAATTGACTGAACCAATGAGCTAGCTACCTTGTCCCGAGCCCAGTTCTTTTACAAACCGAGCTAACTAGGCTAGACTCTTGTACAGACCATCCCATCTCAAGGGTGTTTTTTACGAGCTTTTCTAGTGAGCTTCAAGTGACGAGTTTTATATACATGGGACATGTTAGACTTGTAAAAATTTGAATCGTAAGCTAAATTACAAATCCAACGTTATTAATAAATGGGCCCATATTCTGCCAGCCCATTGATTGACAAACACATAACACACTTACTGTGTGTTTGATGTGTAGGAATCCAGGATTATGCATCCGGTTCGGAGAGTTTATTTGGATTCATTTTGTTGAGTAAAGATCAAATACATATAGTTTTTTTGTAAGAACTGTGAGAATCAAAGGGGGTAAAAAAAATTTAATTTTTTTTTAGAATTTTTTTTTCCCATGTGCTTAAACATTCTTTCTAGATGAATAATACAAAAAAAAAAAAAATTAAAAAAAAAAAAATTTTTAGTGTAATTACGTCATTAAGGTAAATACATTAGTTTACACTAGAGTAATTATGTAATTACTCTACACGTAATTACTCTACACCAAATTTTTTTTTTATTTTTTTTTAGTTTTCAATACTATAATACATGTTTAACAATATGGGGAAAAAAAAATTTAAAAAAAAAAATTAAAAAAATATACCCTCCTTTGATTCTCACAGTTCTTACCAAAAAAGCTATTTGTACCGGATCTTTCCCCTCATTTTGTTAGTGTCCTCAAGAGATATAGTGTGGTGGTAATATGCCTCCCCCTTTATCCAATTGTTTGAAAGTTTAAATGCTGCAACGTATAGTGTTTGAACATCGAACAAAACATACACAAAACATACACAGATCACCTCATCCTTCACATCCTTAAATCAAATAGTTTTCGTAGCTGTCAATCCCTACAATTCGTCTTTGATCTATTGGTCATCCACGAGAAAGTAAACTCTTTAATCTCTTCTACGAGCTTCTAATCACCACTTATAGATGCGTGCTATATCATGAATGTAGATCAAATGTTATATTTAAAAAATAGAAGTGCGCTATTGCAAAATTTACAAATTACTATTATATTAAAAAAAAAGAAACTATTTTTGTAATTAACTGAAAATAATAATAATGATAAGGTACTCAAGATTCCTAAGGAGAATATGTTCCATCGATCCTTTACTTGATTTCTATAATTTTTAATAAATGGTGTTGAAGCTTTCAAGAAATGAGGCTATATCAAATTACTTTACCATATGGTTCATCTAATGTCACTTTCTAACATCGTTATCATTTATTTATTTTTATTAATCATGTAGAATCCAGATTGATTTGATAAAATTAGTGATAGATTGTAGATTAAAATGTTGATTCCATTAGTCTATAATAAAAACTCACAAATTAATAAATTTATTGTTCAAAACATTATAGGTTGGTGACAAAGTGATTTAATATACCTAAAAGTATAAAATATGATGAGAATTTTATAGAAAATAATTGGAAACTATATAAAAGTATAACAACTGGAAGGAATAAGAAATGATTCAGTGTGAAATTCATAATATTGAGGATGAGGGCATTATTAGTTTAACTACTAAAATATTGGTGAGAGGCTAAAAAACCCCCACGAATCATGAGTTTGTATCGTTGAACCATCCAAAGAATGATTAATTCCAACTGCCCATATTTATTTATTTACTTTTAATATAATATAATATTTAACACCTTGATTTATAAAGCTACCTTATTATATTTTTGTTTACATGTATATTCTTGTTTGTTTTTGAGTGATAAAATAGCTAGCATAAAGGGTTAAATTTCGACAACATCAACTGGTTCACAACAAGGTGTTTCAACAATATGAACCGAATCCAAATAAAATAGAGAAGCTTGAGATAATTAATGGAAGAGTTCAAAGCGTAAGAAAAGTAAACCACAGGCGCTCATTTAGCAAAAATCAAACAAGGCTCAACATAAAGTCTATCCCAATTCCCAAATATGAAATGCCCGGTATTGATCCAATAAGTCTAGCTCATATGTGAGACGCATGCTCAATATTGATCCATTAGCCTAATAAGTAATAACGACATTAAAAAAGTTAGTTTGTATTATTTAATTCATTAGGGCCCAATGACCTTTTCTTACGTTCATGACACTTAAATCCTTAGGACTGGCCATACTAGTAGGTTTCCTAATTAAACCTCATGAGTGTATGCATGGTCTATGTGGGTTTTGGGAAAACTCGTGGCAAACATCACTCACCCTCATTACATAAGAGGTAATTCAAGTTTTTCCGGTGGTAGTTAATCAAATTATTTAGTGATTCACAAAAATAAGTTTTCTCCTTGACAAGGGTGAGGTTCATGTACAAAGGCTATATTTCATGAGAAGTGTGAGAATGATTAAAAATTGATACTTAGGCATCAATTTTTGAACTTATTCATGATGTTTTGGATTGTTTTGCCTAGAAAAACACCAAACATAACAATTAAAAACAAAAAAAACAATGTATTTTAGGCTTAAAACTTAAAACACCTTGCTAAGAACAATAAACAGTGTGTTTTAAGTGTTAAGTAGTGTGTTTTAGTTGTTTTTTTAATTTAATAACTATAATACATTGTATTGTGTTTTAGATTGATGTGTTTGGTGTTTTTCAAGTTAAAACAACCTAAAACATCATTCCTAAATCCAAAACATGATGTCTACATGTCAATTCTTAATCCTTCTCACACTTCTCACGAAATATGTCCTTTGTATAGGAACCTAAACCTCCTTGACAATACAAGGAACTAAACCGAGACATTTTAAATCTACCATCTCAAGACTAACTTGCTACATATCTAGCATACACGCATTATATTTAGTTGGCTCAATTTGATACATCATCTCAATTTCGTTATGCAATTATTGAAATTTGACATGGCTTGTTAACAGCATCTGCAATGGATTGACTAAATTGATCAACACGTGAAAAAGAAAAATGATAAATGACGGATTACTATTTACACGTGATGAAGTTGAAGATTTAAAATGCAAAAAAGAAATAAATTTTTTTTAGCTTTTGACATATTCAACCCAATCCAACTTGTTTTTTTCTCTGTTTCGTAATATTCATTGGTATATATTTATTTTCTAATCTTTATCAAAAGTATCAACTTGCAATAACAAGGACATCTTCGTTGGTCAACTTAATTTGCTCGGTCTTTTTCATTCTTCTAATAAAATCTGTAATAACGATAATATATGGCTCAACTGGCTCAACTCAAGACCTGATATTGGAAAACTTACAAGACGCATTACTCGTAGGGTATGTTTGGCAAAACTAGTTGGTAGCTGGTGGCTGTTAGCTTGAATATGAAAGCTGTAGCTTTTTAAATGTATTTTGATGTTTGGCAGAGTAGCTGGAGCTTCTAATAAAATGTATAAAATGACCAAAATAGGTATAATTAAAAGCTTTTAAATAAGATTTTTATTTTACTTTATGATAGAATGGGTATTTGTGTCATTTACTCATTAAAAGCTTGTAGCTAGTAGGAACTTTTTCTTAAACGCTAGTAATACTAGCTTTTCAATATAGAGTTTTTTCTCCTAACCTAAAAGCTTCAAGCTCCTTCAATCAAACAAGGTTTTTTTATTGAGTATGAGTTTTTCTTAAAAACTTGAAGCTCTTAAAAGCTCATTGACAAACATACCCGTAATGTAGTTTACACTTTACATGAATAACTTTTTTATAATAAACGTATTGATATGCTCATTGTTTGAATAGGTATGAGGTATCTATATTTAAAACAAATTTTAGTTGCAAATAAACGAACTTACAACCCATTAAATTATTAAAATAAAATAAAATAAAATAAAATAAAATAAAATAAAATAAAATAAAATAAAATAAAATAAAATAAAATAAAATAAAATAAAATAAAATAAAATGCTAATATATTATTAGAAATACAATTGTAGTCCAGAAAGATATGAGCTTCAAAGTTCCAATTGGAGGGAGCATTCATATTAAAAAAAGTGCATGCCAAATATGATTGCATTATTTGAGGTTTGGATAATTTGGTGACTTGTATTTCTATATTCATTCAAACGATTAAAATATTGATAAAACTTATATAAAAATATGTCATCCTCATTCAAAAACCGTTTATTTACACTTTTTATTAGATGTCATTTCCTTGACGTGTTCGTATCTAAATATAGGTGATGAATTCATCTATTTTATAACTACATGTTTTTGTTGGTGTGAAAACCAACTTAATATCACCGAGGATAACCCAAAATGAACTCTTACGTGTCTTAGGAGTGTTTGAGATAGCGTTTTGAAATGAATTTTTAGAGTATTGCATTTGAAGCGTAAATAATCAGTTTTTAGTGTTTGGAGTTAAGTTTTGAAATAGATTTTTAGTCTACCAAAACGCAATAATCTAAAAGCAGCTCCACCCCTGTTTTTTCAAAATACATAATCTGTTTTGAAAAATCAAGCACAAACACCCTCTAAGTAATTCATTATACTAACTTAGTAACTTATTTAGAATATTATCTCACATCTAATCTAAAACACTATATAGAAAAACCCGTTGTTTGATATCTCTCGATCTTCCTTGTCAACAAAAAAAAATGATTATATTATTTTTCTTATGTTACTTTCCATGTTTACTTTTTACACCGACCTTTTTCTTATCAGTAACATTTTATTTTATTTAAATGAATTCCATCAACCAAACAACATACTGTTTTCAACGTTGTCACCTTATAATTACATAAAACTCATATAAAAAAAAAAACATAATTTATTCACAATAACATGACTTATTACTTAATTTGGTAAGTAGAACAAATAACACCCAAATGTATTTAAGTAACACAACATTAAAAGATTAGGAGACACCCAAGCATCTTTTTAACCAACCCAATACCCAACCAACACCTCCTAACCTTATTTTGAAGTCTTCAATTTTTTTATTTAACCCCCAAAAATTATTATTATTAATATTATTATTCCCTTTATCAACAAAGAAAAGGATAAGTGTATAAGAACCCTTCTTTCTTTGCCCTTTCTTCCAAGCTTTTGCTCCATCTCTCATTTAAGCCATCAAGAAATAATAATCCACACAAGGGTGTCCTCATAATCTGTCAAGAATCAAAGAAAGAACATAAAGTTCAAACCTTGTTCACCCAAAGAGTTGAAGAAAGACGGAGATGATGTATTACCCACTTGGTAGGTCTTCTTATGAAGATTCTTTGAAGGTTATTGAAGCTGATATACAACATGCTAATGCTTTGTAAGTTATTATTATTATTATTATTATTATTTTCATATGGGTGTTTGACTATTTGTTTGATTTCAAGGTTTTGCGTGTGTTTTAAGTTGTTAAATATATTGGTTTATAGTCTTGGTTTCATGTTTGATTGTTTGAGTTTAGGATCAGTTGAAGATTGGAAGTTTGCAGGTAGGTTTAGTGGAATTGAAAAGCATAGTTTTTTTTTTTTAAATTTTTATATATGAATTTTCATGGGATTATAATGATTTAGTTTATAAAGATTTGATGAATCTTGCAGAACAAGATGATGAAATCCAAATAAGTGTTGTTTTGAATTCATGTTGAAGTTTTGGTCCAATTTGTTGGCTTATTGAAATTGTTTTTTTTTTTAATTATTATTATTTTTTTATCAAACAGGGTTTGAAATTTTGAGTCCAAGCTGTTGAACTCCTATGTTGTTCTTAGTTCAGTTTTGACTTTTGGCTTTTCATAGCTAACTATCTATAATTTGTATAAATGGATTTGGATAGAGCGTGTGATAAACGGTAACATAACCGTGTTATGTATCATAGTTAAAGCAAAAGGTACAAGTGTTTATGGTGCTCTCGCGGTTCATTACTTAAAATTGATTATGAACGTGTAGTGAACGAGAACCGCATAGACACTTATACATAACGCTTTAAGTAGTTTTTTTACCTGTGTATCTTTCTCTTTCCGTCTACAGTTGAATTTCACAAAATATAATGTGTTTTTTTTTCTGCGGTAGAATAATGGTTAGCGTGCAATGAAATGCCAAGTACGATGATGTGAAAATATAGTGTTTTCTCCGCATTTTTGGTAGTTAACTGTTTAGATGCTATGAAATTGCAAGTGTAACTCAAGTTGTAACAAATAAAAAGCAAACTTTACATTAAAACAATATAATAATCTAATGCTAATGATCTTATATAACTTTGGGACCAAATGAATTTATGTTCGGTCAAAAAGAACTTTAATTGATTATAAAAGTGAAAATGGAAGCTAGAAATGAAGGAAAATGACATACACGAATGTAGCATTTTTCTTTCTCTACTTAATGGCATTGAATCTAAAATGATTGATAGAAGATATATTATTATTTCATTTTCTGATCAATTTTTCTATTGGTTCCTTAATTTGCAGGGCTGCTGCAATTCCTAGAGCCAAAGATGGTGCGCGGTTTCAAATGAAATTAGTTCACGACCAGTTGACACCTCTAATTATGTTTTTGTTACAATGGATTGATTCTTCTTGTGCATGTCTCCTGCCTAGATACTTGAATCTTTTCCATGTTATTATCTATAAGGTTAGTTCTTGATTAGATCTCATTTCATCCGTTGTCCGTGTCTTGTGCCTTACAACACACACACACACACAAAAAAAAAAAAAAACGTTTTCTTTTGAAGAAACCAATATGGGAAATAAAATTGTGGCCTTAAAATGGAGGAAAGTGTGCTAGATGTTTCGACTATAATAATAATTTGTTACATAAATGAATGTTTTTCCTTATAGGTATATACTGATGGGAGACCAAAGATTTCTAGACATGGAAGGAAGGCAACCGTGAACGACTTTTATGGTTAGTCATTATATCTCTACTGGGGGTTGCCATTTATGGATGTATAGGTTGATTTGGGTTGTGTGTTATCTTAGACGGGTCAAATGCAAAACGGTTTGAATAAGGTCAAATAGGCTGAAAGAGAGTTTGTTCATAAAGCAAACAGCTTCTTATATTGTCCAAACATTTAGATTAGTGTTGTAACAACTAACAACATTGTCTTTTAGTCATAATTAACACATCAAATATAATGACCCATTATAACCGGAAATTGTTTTGGAATAAAAGAAAGTGTTCATGGGTCAACTGAACATCCAGTATCGTCGTATTCAAAGATTTGGATTTAAATGGAATATTTTTTTTTCTTATAATTATAAGTAATACAAGTCTTTATATCTTTTTACTTGACCCAAAATAGTGTTTTGACATGTTTTCAATCCGACCCACCCATCTTGCCACCTTTACATGTAAAATCTTTTTTCCTTATGTGTGTCAGTGTGTGGTGGGTCTTTTTTGCTTGATTATGCGCAACTTAAGGCTTTTTTATACGCTCCCGGTAAATCTGACATCCAATTTGTTGTTTTGTTTTAATTAAATTTGTGCAGCTGTCATACTACCTTCTCTTAGAAGGCTACATTACGACTTGGTGGAACTCGATAACGGCCCTAAAGAAGAGAGCCCAAAATTGCAGATATCGAGCTCAAAAAAACTTGAAAAGGACGAAAAGTTCACTAATATTGATTTGGAACGAGAAGATGAATGTGGGATTTGCTTAGAACCTTGCACCAAAATAGTCTTGCCTAACTGCTGCCACGCAATGTGCATCAACTGTTACCGCGATTGGTAATATACTAATATACATAACATCATGCAACATTAAGCTGTACAGCACAACACCACAACACCACGTTAATTGTATACATCTCTTTCAAAATTTGCAGGAACTCGAGATCAGCATCATGCCCGTTTTGTCGGGGTAATATAAAGAGAGTAAAGTCACGAGATTTATGGGTTCTCACATGCAACGATGAGGTTATAGATGCTGATCTTGTTTCAAAAGAGGATTTGGTTCGTTTCTATTTATACATCAATAATCTCCCTAAGGATTCTCCAGATGCCCTTTTCTTCATGTTTTACGAGTATCTAATATAATATCAATAAGCTAGATAATTTGATGTATAGATGGCAAAAAGATGAAAAACACTACAAAAAGCCGACCCTTAAAATGTAAATAGTGGTCGGTTTTAATTGTAAGTATATTTCTTCCAAATTGTTAACATGAAATAAAGACAAACTCGTTTATCGCTATTTTACTCTATATCTTTGTACTGTACAATCTTAGCCCGCTGAATTTCATAATTCAGGAAAACTATCTGGGTCGGGTTGGGCTTTTCATGAGCTCCTCGAAAGGTGGTTTACAGCATCCTTTATTTATGAACTGATCTGTCATGTGAGAATTCATAGATTCCGTGGGATGAATTCCATCCCAACTAATATAGTGGCTTGGATCACGGCATATCGTGGTACCCAAAGAACCGCATAATGATTGAATATTGAAATTCATGTCTTCTGGCTTGATGGTGGAACCGCAACAAGTTTTTTGAGTTTCTTGAATTTGGTATTTTTCCGGGTCGTTTACAATTGTATAGTAAGCTTTCCAAGAATCTGCATATATGATTGTAACATCTGGGGACGATTTCCTGTATGATTCTAATTTGGCTTTCAGGATTTGGTTGTAGATTAGTACCGCCCCGTTAACGATTGGGGAACAGCCTGTTCTGTCACGAATGTCTGACGGTGTCACGGAGATGTCTAGTGGAAGACAACCGATCGGTGGTAAACCTTGAACTACTATCTTCTTTGCACCATTTTGTATTAATGTCTATATTGCAAATATATGTTAGTAACAAGACTTTAAAATTTTCAGTTTTTGTGTATTTTTTGTAGGAATGCTATTTGCAGTACATACCCGCACGAGTTCAGTTGTATATGCAGCCGATGACTGTGCTATAGACGAAAGCGAGATCTTAGATCCAACTGCACGTGAGTAATCGTTGATTCCAATCTCTCCAACCCAAAACAAAGCGGTTTTCATTTTATTTGCACATGCTTTTTGATTCAGCCTCTTGCATAAGTGGTCTTTTTGAAACTTTTTGTACCAATCCAACTGAGTGGTTACGCTTATGGGGGTGCCTTTTGAGAGAAAAAATCGAGCCAGCTTAGACAAAAGGTCACCGGCTAGAGCCGTGGCGCCAGCAATGGCAAAGTTTGCACCATGTGTGAAGTTAGCCTTGGTTGATTTGTAGGGTGGTAAGGCCGGCAAACCAAGGGCGTCGGTTATATAATCAATAACTAGGCGACCATCACTTAACCGGTGGGGGCTATAGGGTGAGCTTTTGTGATCCGAGAATGATGGAGTAAGACTACCCATGGATTGAGCATTTCCTGTGTCTGTATATGAATCTCCAAAAGCGTAGACTGCAGAGAAATGGCCTTTGAAACGATTATGGAATGGAGTTGGTCTTTGTGGTTCGTCTTCTGGTGGACTAGGCATCGGGTCTTGTGAAGGAGGCTTTATATTCGGGTTTTGTGGAAGGTGATTTTCTGGGATTGGTGGTGGATCTCGTTTTGGGTTTCGCGGTAGGTGATTTTTCGGGATTGGTGGAGGAGTTTGTTTTGGGCCCTGTCGTGGTGTGTTTTTTGAGCCCTGCTCCGTTGGGTCATATGGCGGTTGTTGATCTTTTTGCTCTCTCGGGTCCTGTGGCAGGGGATTCTTCTGCTGTTGGTCCCGTGATGGCTGTTTAGCTTTCTGCTCCGTCGGGTCATATGGCGGTTGTTGATCTTTTTGCTCTCTCGGGTCTTGTGGCGGGGGATTCTTCTGTTGTCGGTCCCGCGATGGCTGTTTAGCTTTCTGCTCCGTCGGGTCATATGGCGGTTGTTGATCTTTTTGCTCTCTCGGGTCCTGTGGCAGGGGATTCCTGTGCTGTTGGTCCCGTGATGGCTGTTTAGCTTTCTGCTCCGTCGGGTCATATGGCGGTTGTTGATCTTTTTGCTCTCTCGGGTCCTGTGGCGGGGGATTCCTCTGTTGTTGGTCTCGCGATGGCTGTTTAGCTTTCTGCTTCGTCGGGTCATATGGCGGTTGTTGATCTTTTTGCTCTCTCGGGTCCTGTGGCAGGGGATTCTTCTGCTGTAGGTCCCGCGATGGCTGTTTAGCTTTCTGCTCCGTCGGGTCATATGGCGGTTGTTGATCTTTTTGCTCTCTCGGGTCCTGTGGTGGGGGATTATTCTGCTGTTGGTCCCGCGATGGCTGTTTAGCTTTCTGCTCCGTCGGGTCATATGGCGGTTGTTGATCTTTTTGCTCTCTCGGGTCCTGTGGCGGGGGATCCTTTTGCTGTTGGTCTCGCGATGGCTGGTTAGCTTTCTGCTCCGTCGGGTCATATGGCGGTTGTTGATCTTTTTGCTCTCTTGGGTCCTGTGGCGGGGGATCCTTCTGCTGTTGGTCTCGTAATGGTTGTTTAGCTTTCTGCTCCGTCGGGTCATACGACGGTTGTTGATCTTTTTGCTCTCTCGGGTCTTGTGGCGGGGGATCCTTCTGCTGTTCGCCCCGCGATGGCTGTTTAGCTTTTTGCTCCGTCGGGTCCCACGGTGGCTGTTGATCTTTCTGCTCCCTTGGGTCTTGCGGAGACGTTTGATTCGGGTTAGTTGGTGGGGGTTTTCTGTATGCAAATGTGAGATGAACAATTAAGGATACAAGCACAACCACAAGAGGGAGGGAGATTCGTCTGGATTTCGTCATTATTATTGAGTTTTTACAAACTAAATCTAAAATCTTTAGATCATGAAACCACCAAACCTCAAAAACAAGATTTAATCTTGCTTTTAGGAACAATAAAGGCCAAAACAAATCTGAAAATGGTTGATTGTTAATGAACAAACTTTTCACAAACAGGTGGTGTGCATTTTATATATTAATCACAAATCCTATATTTATCACTTACTATTTTTGAAAATTGGGTGATCCTTTCAAGCGAAACCTGACACCAAAATAGTATAAGACTTTAGACCCTGGAGCTAACTTCGTTTTTTAAACAACTTCCATTAAAACGACCCTAGCAAGGCGTTAGAGCCAAAAAAAGAAAAAAACAAGGAGAAATTACACCAATCTTTCCTGGACAAAGCTTTCATTGAAGATCTAATCTTAATCCAAAGATAACTAAAAGATTTCACGTCTTTCACAATTTTTGTCGCATCCACCTCTTTATTGGAGAATATAATATTGTTTCTTGTCTTTCAAATAACCTAACAAGCCGTGAAGTCATGAAGATCATACCTTGGACCACTTTCTTTTTGTAATTTCCTAGCTTCATCGTATTATAAACAACAAGAAGATCCGAAAGCAAAAACCAAAGGGATGTCGCACTATGCCGACAAACTGTCATGGAGTTTAACTATTAGCTTTTTCTTAAGACCCAAAATATTTAAAACAGCTTTACGTAAAAGCAATGTGTATATTTGGATAGGATGTTTTAATGATCCATTAGTCGGAACATTTTCAAAACCAAATAACATTGTATATAATTTAAAATAAAAGAAATTGTGTATAAGGTAACTAATATAAAGTAATTTGAGGCAAAGTAAGGGACTATTTATCTTTTGGTGTTGGCTTGAAATGAATGGACAATTCAACTGATAATTCGATTCAACCAAACGTCATAAACAATTGATTTAAAGATACTTAAGTGAACTGGTTGTGTGGAAGGTTCTGATCCATTTAGCTAGTTAAATTATAAAACATTGCTTAAAAGAAGAAAATCAAATTTGCAATTTGAAATACGATGATGGTGGGGTAAGGAGAAATGTTTTTCCTTCCTTGCAACAAGCGACACTCATGGCAAGGAAGAAGCTAAGGATGATCCTTGCAACTCTCCACCAAGACCAAATGCAAACGATAATCGTCAAACTTTAGATAAGATAAAGAGGCTAAATTAGTAGGCCAAATCCTACGACGAAGACAAAAGTTGACAAAAGGTACCAAAATCAACAAGTAACATTAAAAAATATTGATATGTTGGACTAGGTTTTTACATTTGAAAATGAATTGCTTCCTTGCTTAATACAAAGATTAAAATTGTAAAATGGTGATCAATTTAAACACACTTATTGTCGTTCTAATCATATCACGAACAATCCAAAGGTTTTCCAATGTGAAGGTCATGGCTTCAAGTTTCGCCAGAGCACAATTTTCTGGGCTGAGTCTTTTGGGCAGTGGATTTCCTCTAGAACAGTGACAGGCTGGGTCACCTGCATCGTCTGCGTTTACAAGTGTGATTGACCTTTTGCCATTAGGGTTACCCGGGTGATCGTGCTTTCGTTGTTAGTTAAAAAAATATACAAAATCCAGTCAATATCCTTGGTTTAATGTTCCATTAAATTAAACGAGTCGAACTTGAGCTTAGACGAGCTCGACCTGTCTCTCGGTTTAAACGCCTAGTCCTTGAAAAGACTTACGGCGTCGTATTGAAGGAGTTCTCACTTAGCGGGTAACTATTATTATTATTGCGTGTTACGTAACGTTAAAGTTGAAACCAAATTCGACCGTCTTCTACGTCAGATCATCAACAACAACATACCCCCCAATATCTCCACCATTTTATTATTATAATAATATTAATAATAATAATAATAATCGTATGCTTTAAATCCAATTCAACTAAGGTAACTTCTAAACCTAATTGTTTCAAATATTAGCTCAATGATTCAATGCGTTTAGTTTTATATTTTGTAGATCTGATTGTTTTATATTATGATCTACAGAAATGGAAGATGATAATGATATGGAGCAGGTTACGGGGAGTCCGTCATCTGGAGAGAACGAATTTGTTCATGTTGAGTCAGTTGATTCTGCTCAAATGGATGGTGATTCGATTGATCAGGTGATAATTTTAGATTCTGTTATGGATACCTAGATAAACACATTAGGTTTATTTCTAGTGCGTATATTGTATATAATGTTTATGAATTGTGAGTTTATGGCTACTGTTATCTGTTTAAAAGTAGTTATTTATGTTGCCACTTTTTGTTTGTTAAGTAGTTAGTTAGCTCTGTAGATAATACATTAGGTTTATTTGTAGTGATTGGATGTAATTAGGATTTCGTTTCTCGATTGTGAACTAATACATCGAAATAGAAGGCAAACGGGCAACAGGTTGTGCCGCTAGCCCTTTTTGAATAGAGAAACTAGGTCTTTTAAAAGCTACATTCGTGGTCATAGCAATATAGCACTACTCTGCATGATCCGTTGGACTCTACTGAGTAGCTCCACTGCCTTTGGCACAAGGAAACCGGAATTATCAAATGCAAACGGTGAAAAAACGTTTTGGTTGTCAAGGCACGCTTTCTCGTGTTTGGTCACTTTGCATGAAGCAACTTTTAAAGTAGCTTGGCCCACCATGAAAACAACGGTCCTCAAACCCACAAGAGGAGAGACCCCTGTGAGATCAACACACGCTTGTGTATAATGTTTATAAACCAATGTTATTTGTTTTCAAGTAGTTATTTATGTGTTTGGTTATTGAATTTGGAATACAGTTTGGTTGTTTGTGTTGATAAGTTAAAATTAGTAAAAGGTATTTTTAGGTTGAGCAACTAGAGCAAGATGATGGTGTGGTAGTAACAGGAGTTGATGATGTACAAGATGAGCTGCATGCGGTAAGAACACATGAAGATGGGGGACATGATGAGTTTGTAGATTGTCCGGATGATTTACTTCCTAGTGGAGGAAGGTCCCCTGCTTCTGAAAGTAGGGCCCGCCAACAGATGTTTCGGGATGATACGGAAGATAATCGGAATAAGGCATCTGAAAATGAAAAACAAATCGTTTCACCGGACTATGAGGTTAGGTGCCACCTTTTACTTTTCTTCTTATTATTCCAACATCTTTTTTCTATATTTTGTAATGTGTGCCGTAAGTATGTTGCAGTTCTGTTAACAAACTTCTCTTGCAGGAAGAAAGAAGGATGTTGATCAAAGAAGTTAGTAATCTTCATCATCAACTCAAGGCTCTAAGCAAGCAACAACCATTGATTGATGCAAATTATGCTGGTGAGGCTAGCGATCTTACATCAGGAACAGAAGAGGGTGGTGAAAGGTCCATTTTGCCCTTGCATGAGATGGTAAATGAGTGCTCTGAGTTTATAGAGCTTTCTTTAAATGAGCGATTACACTCGGAGGGCACAATCCGAGAACTCTATGCCACCTTGCATGCAAAGGATAAAGAGATTGAAGATCTTATGACGAGGGTCAATGAACAGTCAATATCACATGATCAATCTTTTGAGGTCACTGTGGATAGGGTTTTATCTTCTCTTGCAATCGCTTTTGGTGATGCAGAATTGTCTGATACATCTGTTAGTGGGAAACTTTCTTATATTGAAAAAAACACATCCTTTTTACTTGAGAATTACCATAACTTCCTTTCTGAAATTCAAATGCTTGCCCATTGTTTGGCAGAGGTTAATTCAGATTTCCAAATGGCGAATGGCATGGTAAATGTTTTTCCTTCTGTACGGGAGGAGTTGGTTAGGCTAAAAGGGAAAGAATTTGAGTTAAATGACAAAAATACCCTTTTAGAATATCAACATGGACAACTGATAGATCAACTTGACAAAAACAGAGAAACAATTGAGTTGCTTAATGCAGAAATCGACAAACTTAAAGGGGAAGTTGAACAGGAGAAAACGAGATATATTAATACAAAAGAAAAGCTTAGCATGGCTGTAACAAAAGGGAAGGCACTGGTCCAACAACGTGACTCATTGAAACAGTCAGTTGCTGAGAAAACTAATGAACTAGAAAGATGTTTAATTGAATTGCAAGAAAAGTCAACTGCCTTAGAAGCTGCTGAGTTGAGAAATAGTGAGTTGACTCAGACTGAAACTTTTGTTACCTCGCTGCAAGAATCTCTTATGCAACGGGACATGTTCATTGCAAAATGTGCCGAAGTTCTTTCCCTAGGATTACCAGAAGTTGCACAATTTCCTGACTTGGAATCTCAAGTTAGTTGGCTTTTAGAATCGTTTAATCTTGCAAAAGATCAATTAATTAAGCTACAATATGAAAATAATGCAACGAAAGAGGCCGCCAGTGCACAAATTGATCATTTAACTGCAACATTGCTAGCAGAATCACAGGAGAAATACCATCTTAAAGAGGAGCTTGAGGAAATGACATGCAAGTATAAAGAAGTGGTTGAGGAAAAGAATCAGATGGCTGCTACCGTTGAATCATCACCCATGGACATTGAAGTACTTGAAAAATTTCAAAGTTTGTTGTATGTAAATGATTTGGACTCTAAGATCCTTGAGCAAATTTTTAAGTTGGAGCTGGATAATCGATCACATGAGACAGAGAAGGTTTCTGAAGAGCTTCGTGCATTAAAAGATGAAGTGAAGTCTTTGCAGATAAATCTTCAACGATCTGAGGAGAAAGCATCTTTGTTGAGGGAGAAATTGTCTATGGCAGTGAAGAAAGGAAAGGGTCTTGTTCAAGAACGCGAGAACATGAAACAACAAATGGCTGAAAAGAACAATCAGATTGAGGCACTAATGGTTGACTTTCAGAAACAAGGCTCAACATTAAGTGAGTACAGGGATCAAATCACAAAACTAGAATCTGAAAGGGATCAAACTGGGCAGCTGTTATCTCAAAGCAATATGATACTACAGGAAATAGTTGAGATAATTGATGGTATTAGTATTCCTTTTCCGGTAGATTTGAAAGCACCAGTTGAGAAGGTGAAGTGGTTTACAACATGTTTAAGTGAATGCCAAGTTGCCAAGGCTCAAGCAGAACAGGCGCTAGGAGATGTTAAAGATGAAGCCAGTGAACTTGCAAGCAAGTTGACTAAAGCTCTGACCAATATGAAATCTCTTGAAGATGTGTTATCAGTTTCAGAGAAAAATGTGTTTCAATTATCTGAAGAAAAGAGAGAACTAGAAGCTTCAAAGATTCAGACAGAACAAGAAATGGAAATCTTAAAAGATGAAAGTGGTAGATTGAATATTAAATTGATGGAAACCCTAAAAACCTTGAAATTACTGGAAGATAAAGTTGCAGATTCAGAGAAAACCATCAGTTCACTAACTGAAGAGAAGAGCGAGTTAGAGGTAACCAAGTGTCGCTTGGAAGAGGAATTACATAAAGCAATGGAGGAAGTTACTTCTCAAACAAACAAGTTTCAGGAGGCATTGTCACTTGCAGAAAACAAAATATCTACAATCACGACTGAAAAAGAAGAGGCTCAGATGGAGGTACAGAAAGTTAAAGATGAAGTTTCTTCTCATGCAAGTAATCTTGATGAAGCTAAATCAACTATAAAGTCCCTTGAAGACGCAATTTGTCAGTTAAATACAAATGTTTCTCAGTTTTCTCAAGAAAATGAGAAGGTAGAAGACAGTAGAACTGTGTTAGCGAGTGAGATAATGAAGCTCAAAGAAGAAGCTGAACAGGAGATTTCAACTCTGAAAACTGAGCTTGCTACATGTAGACAAGAGTTGGCAGCCAAAAATGATAAATGGGCACCTCAGCTCGCAGGTTTCTTTGGCAATATCCAAGTGCTGTTGAAAGATGAATCTTTGTTGTTTTTGTTCAAGCAAAGTTTTGAAAAAAAGATCGAAAGCTTAAAAGAAATAGACCGCCTTCTAAAAGATATGAAGGATAATTTTGATTCAGAACAGTTGCAGGATCACCCTGATATTGAGGTAACACAAATAATAATCTTCCTTTATTTTAATTTATTTGTTAGAATGTTAGTTTGTTATAGCTAGAGGTGGCAGTTTTGATGCATTTACCTAGTAATGGGTTGAGTTGGGTTGGGTTGGGTTATGTTTTATGCCTAACGGGTCAGATATGGGATAAGCTAGAAGTTTCATTTGTAAAGGACATGGGTCAAGCTGGTATTCAAATGCATAACAACCTCCTATATCGCTTTATCAAACATAGTTATATTATTTTTGTGATATTATAATTTCTGTTATAATATTTTTGCAGATGAATAATTATAAAAAATTGAGAAAAGGAGTGTTTTGATTCCATTCTGAACTATAACTCCCGACTGTTTTTTCCCTTTATTTTCTTATCATCTAAGGTCAAGGATTTTTCTCTTGCGTTTGTGTAACATGTTAATTAAATGCCCACATGCATTACTGTAATTACAGAACCAAACCAGCTCTTATGTCATATACTCATATCAGTCCTATTTTAGGAGTGGCCAAATATAACCATTTCTCTTTGGGTTTGCATGAGTGCATGACCTATATACCAACAAAATCTTTCAGATTCACACTAAGAATGTAATTGTCATGCGTTGCCTCCTTTATCTCACTTACGATTTACAGGAAACCTTTCAATCACCACCTTTCCTCCCTGCTGGATTTGAAAATGATTGGAACGCTGGGTTTATTTATGATGAGTTTAGTGCAGAAGATACGGAGGGCATTGATTTATATGTGGGAACGACTCTGGATAACTTAAATACAAAAAACCAAATTCTTGCTAATCAATTTGGCAATTTCTCAACCCTCATTGATGACATAATTGCATCTTTGCTGAAAAAATTAGAAGCAACAAGGAATACTATCCCATCTATGGTTCAACAAACAATATCCGTGCAACAAAATGTGAAAAACATGCAGATGGACAAACAAAATCTGGATAAGAAAGTGGTAATGCTGGAAAATGGCATTAAATATCTAGTATCTGTGTGTGGTGATGTCACCAAAGATTTGAAGTTTTATCTTGAAAATAATATGCTGCAAACAGACCAAGCCATTGGGCTGGAAATATCATATTCTAGCCACTTAGTAGTTGATGATGTGGCAGTAGCAGATGTTAAGGCTGCTGCTGGCGAGCTGTTATTTGCTGCTAGAAACGTACAAAGTGTAATTGACCAACATGTTAGTGAAAAAGAGAACCTGTCCGCTACAATTGAACGTTTAAAAGCTGAATTAGAGAAAACCAGTACAATGTCTGACAAGTCAAAAGAAGCAATTGATGAATTACAGGTTGAATTGGAGAAAAGTAGATCAATGCATGACAAATCAAAAGGAGTAATTGAAGAATTGCAGGGTGAATTGGAAAAAATTAGATCAATGTATGACAAATCAAAAGGAGTAATTAACGAGTTACATGGTGAATTAGAGAAAACTGTGTCAATGTACGAAACAGTCAAAGAAGAAAAGGATGCACTACAAAGATGGGTTTCCGAATTTGAGACTGAAGTAGAAACATCCCGAAATCTGTGTAAGGAAATGAGCTCCAAATTAGAAGATTATCGGGCCAAAGAGGAAAAGTGGAATGAAAGAGAAAGCGAGTTGTCTGTTCAAAGTACTTCGTCAGTTAAAAATCATGGTAAACTTTTGCTTCGGTTGATAATAATATATTTGATTAAAATACGTAGTAATTAAGGTCAAACACTCATGCCATTGATTAGAGGGGGCAATTTCGATCCATTTACTAATAATTTGTTTGATATGGGTTATGTGTTTTTACCTCCAATGGCTCAAATTGGGTTATTTTAGAAATGATTTATCCTTCTAACCGTCGTCCTAATGAAACACTTGGCAGTTGGCATTAATCTATAAGGGTGAAAGAAGGCTTGCCTTTTTCAAGTGTATAAATTAATGCCTTGTGTCCATTAGAAAGGTTCAAAGCGTAAGTTTAGGAGGATGCATACAATCTTCTAAATTGCCATATTAAAAACTGTAACTAAAATTATAAGTAATAATGTAATATTATCAATGCAATCATATGGTTTTTTTAATCTGATTAAACATTCTGATTGTTTAAAAAGATCGAAAAAAACATTTTAGTAAAAAAGTTCAGTTCACAGTCACACAACCCTGACCAATAATTATTGTTTTAACCCGTTACACATACCACTCGTTTTCCACTTATTTCATTTGATTATGATGCACTGTGGCTTTAATTTTATATCTTTTGTTGTTTTTCTTTTCAGAGGCTGATGCTGAAAATGCTCGTTTATCAGCTTCACAAATAAAAACCCTATTTGACAAGATAGATGGGATCACAGTCCCTTTCCCAAACCTTGTAGTTGGAGAGACACAGCCCCTAGATTCAAACCCTGTTAAAAAACTCTTCTATATAATTGATAGTGTAAATGAATTGCTAGACCAATTGACTCTGTTGACTCATGCCAAAGAGGACCTGCGGTCTACCCTTTCGAAACAAGCCTTTGAAGTTGACCTTTTGAGGGCGGAATTTAAAGATGGGTTGCAGAATATTATTCAAAAGTTAGGAGGTGATGAATCCATCGCAGTCAAGAAACCTGCTGATGTGGCAGGGCTTCTTCTAGTACTGGATAGGCTTGTTCAGGGCATAGTTTTGGATAATAAAAATTCAAGATCCAAAGCTCAAGAATTATCAAGCAAAGTTAAATTTCTTGAAGATGTTATTCAAAAGAGAATTGGTGCATCTGACACTATACAGAAAGCACCTTCATTGCCAGCTGGATCAGAGATATCAGAAATTGATGATCAGGCATGTGTTATTTTTATTGCATCTTTAATTCTTTATGTCCATATTTATTGTTTTCTTGCTCGTCTAATGGACATTAACTTAGAGGAGACAATTTTAAACCATTTACTTAAGAATTGGTTGATTTGGGTTACGTTTAAGCTTTAACCGATCAAATGGTAAATAAAATAAAAAAGATAGCTAAAAAGGAAATGGGTGAAACGGTTTAAAAAGTCATCCAGCATTAATTTTAGAGGCATGAAACCTTCTAACTTTTGGTAAGAACATTATGGAAATAATATGAACTTTCTAATCATATTAAAGAACAAATTAATTATAAAACGTACGTTATGTCGGACATAAAGTCTTTTGGATCAACCTGATCCTGTATTTTTGAGTGTATTAAACGGGTCAGACATGTAAAACTAAAAAGAGTCGGTTATAAAGGAACCGTCTCAAATGGGTCAAACAGGTCCAAAGTAACTTGAACTGTATTTTTGAGGCATTTTAATCAATATTGAAATAACATAAACCGTATTTGAAACAGAAATTGTTTACGTAACTTACGATATTTTGGACAAAAAATGATACGCTTTGACCCAAAACTTTCTCTGACTTACCAATTTGCCCTTTTTTACCACCTCTAGGCAGTATTATTGCTACTAAAAAGTTTCAGGTGATATACTTATGTGTAATAACCTAGCCTAGCTTAGTTCCATAGCTTTGTCTTTCATTTTAGGTGGAAAGAAAATAGCATAACAGACATTTTTTTTAACAATGCATAACAGACATTTATGCTGCATGTTTAGAGTTTTTATTTATATTGTTTTTAGTTTTTAAGTTTCTCTTACAGGTTGCAGTTGGGAAGGCAGGGTTGCCTTTGGTGCCATCTGTGGCCCAAATGAGATCTTTAAGAAAGGGATCAAATGACCAGCTTGCAATTACCATCGACACCGAGTCTGATCGTTTGCTTGATAAAGCAGCAACTGTTGAAGATAAAGGTTTGGTTCTAATATATATTCTCTACCATTTATTTGATGTTTGGTTGCATTATCTGCTAAAATGTTATTGATTTAATATGTTTTCAGGTCATATATTCAAGTCACTTCATACATCGGGTCTTGTCCCAGCCCAAGGGAAAATGATTGCAGATCGACTTGATGGGATATGGTAAAAACTGATGACTTTTTTTCCATGTTTGGATTAACATATTTTATTTTGATTATATGGCCTTAAGGGTAATATAATCTGTTTATACTAAATGCAACCAAATTGATTGTCTAAGGGTGCAATAAAAGGACCTTTTTTTAACCTAGTTTGAGATTTTTTTCTCCCATTTCATAGAGCTTCTCTCAATTTTCTCACAATATGTTCCACAAGAAATCACCATTGACCAACTTCATAAATGCAGAAAAGCAAGAAAATATTGTAGGCCAAATTGCCCAAATTAATTTCAGCAATGCATTGTTACGGTGACATTAGGCAAGCAAGTATTGTAGAATAAAAGTTTATCAAAATAAGTTGAGTGATTTACCAGCTGGCTGGGATAGTTTCTAGGGGTGGCAAAATAGGTTGGTCGGTTAAGATTGAGTGTAGGTTTGAGTGAAAACAACTCATTTTTAGTACAAGTCAAAACAGGACAGGTCGGGCTGGTTGGATTATGGGGCAAATCAAATTTGAGTGGAAACAAGTCATTTCAGTAGGTCGGGTTAGGTTGACACATGCTTTTTGGCCATTTTTAACTTACAAATAACTAATGTGCCAATTATGATTCAAGACCAACATCACCACGTAATAATCCAAACATAAAAAATATATGTATAACTTTTTGGTGAGTCTAGTCATAGTTAAGAGGTTGTATGTCTCAACTCTCAAGGGGACATTCTAATGAATAATTATAAGTAGCGTACACCACAACCAAAATGTTGGGAGCTTAAATCCTACAGAGTGCAGGTTTGATAGTATTTATTCTAGAAAATTTAGGAATTGTTATTAAAAAAAGTTAAAAAAGTCTGTATGCGTTTAAATAATAACACTGGGTGACTTCCAACCTTCCCACTTTTAGATAATTTTGATTTGACCCATTTAGATATGATACTCCCAAAATTTCCCCATTCATAAGTAAAAGGGCTGGGTTTTGACTAATTTATTTATTAACAATTAATAGTCTGTGTGTTTGTGTAGGGTATCTGGTGGTCAAGCTTTGATGCGTAGACCACGTGCACGGTTAGGGCTCATAGCTTATTGGCTTGTGTTGCACTTATGGCTTCTTGGCACTATTTTGTGACCATGACAAGTTCTTTCTTTGACCATAAAGTCATGTTTTCATCATGTACCATAGATAAGTAGCTCCTTTCTCTCTCATTTCCCCCCTCTTTTCTGATTTGTTATTTTATTTTTGAAGAATGCATGTAAAATTAAATAGTTTATTGTTCTTTTGATTCTCTGCAATCTGATTTTATGGATTCAGAGAATCCATAACCATAAGCCTCCATGTTTAAGGAGGATGTTTTATACTTGTTTCTCATTTATATTGTTATAGCTATAGTGATAATTCCATTGACATTTTACTAGTTGCGTGGTTTGTTCGTCTCTCCAGTTTAATGCAGTGTGGTTTTGGATGACCATGAGAATCCGTTATTAGTAATAAGCGTACGAGGACCTTACCAATACCATGCTAACTTATGGGAGCTTATAAATGCAGTGTGTATAGATGTGTGACCTTGCCATCCACTTGAAGGTTTTTAATGGTATTTCCTTCTAGTAATTGGTCACAATTTTTTTTATTCTGGACTTAAAATCAAGTCGACTGATTTTTAAATCATATTTTGATTTAGAGAGTCTTATAGAACTTTTTTAAAGTGAAATATGTTGAATGAATCACAAACCATCTAACATTGTATTCAGATTCTTACAAGTGGAATGTAAATTTTTAAAAGAACACGCCACCTAAGCTCTGTGTGGTTTCATAAAAGTTTTACGTGGTTATGTCTAATTGTAAGGCACATCTGCCCAAGTAACCTTATATCAAACCTTAACTCGACTAGGACTGGCGTGTCAAACCTACAGATATTAAAACCAAAACCAATCCGTAACATTAATCAAAGGGATCCTAATTACATTCTATTATTGTATAGCAATGGCCAATAGGTAGATCTTGGTCTTTAAAGCACTTCTCACTTATTCTTTGGATTTCCCAAAATACATGTAAAACAAGTAAGACACACACACACACAAAAGCGCTACAACCGAGCCAAATTTTTTTCAGTAATGACGAAATCTATAGTACAAGTAAATATAACTCAACAAATAACAAATTCATAAACGTGAGTTTTGACAATCTAACGATGAAAAAATCGAAGACTGTTGAAGAGTTCACGTGTAAGGTGGCCGAGTACAAAATAAAGTTTAACAAGCATGAGAAAAGACCTCGAAGATTCAACAGTCGTTAAGCGTTTGCTTGATTCCATCCCACCAATATTTGTTGTTATCGTTGCAACCATTGAGCAGGTTGTGGATTTGAAAGCATTTGAGGAATGAATCAAAGGCCAAGAAAACTCGGTTGAAAATAAAACAAGTTGATGTTTGCTAAAAGTGACTCAAACCACCAACCATGATTAACAGAGTAATACTTGTTGTGGTTGAGGTTCATTCCAACGAGGACAAGACCCTAGTCATGGTCGAGGCTCGTATTGTTGACGAGGTAAAGTCAACCAATATGGAGATCACGGAAAGCGTGATGATAATCATGGCAGAAAAAAATAATCAAGTTGGGTGCCGCAATCCAATAGGTTAATAGTACAGGTTATATATGACCATTTTTTTAGTTTGGGGTGCCAACGACCAATTTCGAATAGTTTAGGTTATTAAAATCAAATTCTCCTTATTTTTATCAACGATTCGTTAAAAAAAATGTATTCGAAAGGTAAAATATAGTTGACTTTTTTCTTCATCGTGAGTAATCGAACCGCTACCATCTAAACGACATCGGTACCGATACTTTATATGTTTTTATAGTTTTCTTCACGTTGTCGTATAAAATCCTTAGTAGAACTATTTTTTTGCACCGCAAACTATAACAGTATAGCGAGTGCTGGTATGTTAATCATACGGTAACGTACCGAATCGATACAGGCCAAACAACAATACCAATATTAATTTTTATAGTTATTAGTTATTGTATAACACAAAGTACAACTAAAATACAAACGATATTCGTTTGTATTTTGTTTGGAATGATACAATCACACTCAATTTTTTTTTAAATAAAAATAAAACATTACATTAAATAAAACAAATTACATAAATAAAATTAAAAAAACTTACATTAAATAAAAAAATACTAGAAATTAAATAAAACATTACTAGAAAATATAAAACCTAAAATTTGTTGCGTAGCATTCGCCACGCCGAAACGTGCGAAAAATCCACGCCGACCTCGGTAGAATAGTCGACTTTAGCGCAGGCTTCCTGTATATCTTCTTTGTCGTTGGGGTAGTTTTGCCTTGCACCGCAAACTATAACAGTATAGCGAGTGCTGGTATGTTAATCATACGGTAACGTACCGAATCGATACAGGCCAAACAACAATACCAATATTAATTTTTATAGTTATTAGTTATTGTATAACACAAATTACAACTAAAATACAAACGATATTCGTTTGTATTTTGTTTGGAATGATACAATCACACTCAATTTTTTTTTAAATAAAAATAAAACATTACATTAAATAAAACAAATTACATAAATACCAATTAAAAAAACTTACATTAAATAAAAAAATACTAGAAATTAAATAAAACATTACTAGAAAATATAAAACCTAAAATTTGTTGCGTAGCATTCGCCACGCCGAAACGTGCGAAAAATCCACGCCGACCTCGGTAGAATAGTCGACTTTAGCGAAGGCTTCCTGTATATCTTCTTTGTCGTTGGGGTAGTTTCGCCTCGCTTCCTTAAAAAAAATTCGAACTTTTGACACTTGGATTCTAGGTCCGCGTACTTGTGAGAGATTGAATCATACGTACGTTATGATCCCCTGACAAATGTACCAAACTCGGCTAACACTTTTTTCCAGCATGGAGTGCTTCGGCCATAGCTACGACCTGGACCACTGCTCGTTGATGCCCCATCGTTAGGGTGTACGGTGTTGTACGCGATCACGAACACTATTTCCTCCTCTTCTGTCCACGTACCATTGTGTGTGATTTTTGTGATTTTTTTTGTGAAGATGAGAAGAATTGTATGACTTTTTTACGAATATGAAAATAATTATTTGAATGTGTGTAAAAAAATAAGGTAAATATGTGTATTTATAGCGGGAGTAATTAATTTTTGCTTTTTTTAAATGTTTTTGACTGTTGGCTAACTGAAGCAGCTAGCGAGTGTGATATGCATCACAGTTTTTTCGTCGTGGGCGTGATTCAGTTGGCGGGCCGGTGTTCGTGACCAACACGGCTATCATAGAGTGACCATCACGGACCACCCTAAGAAAAATCAAACTCACAAGACACCGTCTTGGGGATAGTTGTCGGGTGTGGTTTTTTTTGATGAAAGTTAATTTTCAAAAAAAACTTGTTGCGTACGGAAGGGTGGTACATAAATTGGTCAATGGTCAAACGTTTGTTATGAATAACATGACAGTTGGACTTGTAAACAATTAATAGTAAATAAATAGATTCAAAGTAGATAGCCAATTTTCTAATAACAACGGCGGTGGTCGGAATAATAATCATCTCGCCGGCGATAGAAAATGAACGGCGGTTGTGACGTCACCGGCGGTTGTCCTACTGACTACCTTGCTCTTTCTGTTTCTATCCTCTCCTTCATACTGTACGTCTCTTTTTATTCTATTTTTTTTTTATACATTTTTTAAGATATTTACTACAGTATTTATTTATTGAACCTTTTTTCACTCCAGATGAAAATTTTGAAGATATTTATTATTATATTTTATTCAGATTTTATTGATGCTGGAAATGATAGATATTGATAAAATAATAGCGAATTCATGTTTCATAGGGACAGCTAAACAAACACTAGTGACGTGTCATATCGGTTGTATGGTTCATATGGGCCGTATGCATATGGGCCGTATGACACGGAGAAATGGTTATATGGGTCGAGAGACAAATTATACGGCCCATATGATGTTTTTGACTAACAAAGAAATGACTGATGTGACCACTGACAAACCCATACAGCACATGTATACAATTTTTTTACTATTTATTTACTGAACCGTTTTTCACTTCAGATGAAAAATTTGAAGATAATTTATTGATGTTGGAAATGATAGATATTGATCAAATAGCGAATTCGTGTTTCATAGGGACAGCTAAACAAACACTAATGACATGTCATATCGGTTGTATGGTCCATATGGGCCGTATGTCACGGAGAAATGGTTATATGGGTCGAGAGACAAATTATACGGCCCATATGATGTTTTGACAAACAAAGAAATGACTGATGTGACCACTGACAAACCCATATAGCACACGTATGTATGGTTTTTTTAGTCATGTTGTATGGCATGTGTGACCCATTTGGCTTGTATGACCCTTTTTTCATCCTGCCTTATGGCAATGATGACCCATACCGTCTGTATGATGTGACAAGTGGGTTGGCGTAGTACACTAATGGGGGTGATGTATTATCAATGACATGCTATTCAATTCGTACGCTTTCTATAGTGATAGCAATTAGCTAAGAAGCTTAATTGGCTTTAAATTGATCTAATAAAGTTAGGACATATTATACCATTATTTTGACATTGATCAACACATAGTTGTTCTGTTGCAGCCTTTTAGTGAGGTCAAGTCTACCCTTTTTAGTTCACAAGGTTCCAAGACCTAAAGGAAGTAGCTTCTGGCTCCCAACAATTCAGATCATAGCTAGCTTCAATCTTTTGTTGTCACTTGTGGTAAAGCTATACTTATTTTTTAGAACAATAATAACTTCATGTTTCCTTAGTTGTCTATATTATTGCTCAACATTTTTGTATTCACATTACAGCCTTGGTTTAAAAAAGCGCACCTTAGGCACGCCTAGGCTCAAAGCTCAGCAAGGCTCAAGCCCTTGCGCTTTTGGTTGCTTAAGGTGCACTTTTTTTTCAAAAAAGCCCACGAGTCGCACGATTTCTTGGCAAAAAATTGACTATTGTGCATTAGCTTGCTGTACAACATGATTTTCATGTTGTACAATTATGCAATTCCATACTAAAACATATATAAAGCTTACTGGTCTTAAAATATTGGGTAAATGATTCTAGAAACCTATAGGAAATATATAAAAAGTTATATAATTATTTGTGCCTCGGGTACAAAAAGCGGTGCGCTTGGCGCGTGGCGCTCAGTTTTAGACATTGTCGCTTTTGTGCGCTTTGCGCTTTTTAAAACCAAGATTACTGTTGTCATTGGTATTCAATTGTTTTCACCTTCATGCAGATGTCTCTTCATGTTGTGAAGTTTCACAGGAGGCATTGGTGGCAATCCTGTTATCTCTGGGCAGGTTTATTTGTTTATTTTTTATCAGTTACTAAAATTATCCTACATTTTCATTTTCTTGTGTGAATTCATGTTTGCCAATAGCAATATATCCTTTTCAGTTTGGGTTAACGGTCCACTAGGATTTGGACTGTTATTGAGCTGTCGCCTTATTCAAGCAGCCCATCTGTATTGTGTATTTATCAAGTAGGAATTTATTTATTTTTACGTCTTATTTCTACATCTATATATGTATGTTGAACTCTGCTATGTTGTGATTTTCAGGAGGCGTTTATTTCCTATAAGATCATATATTAGTCTTCCACTTGCTCTTCTGCCCTGGATTGCCTGGGCCTCGTGTAAGAAACTGATATTTTTCTGCTTTGTTGGACTTGTTTTAGCCTATGCGTTTTAATTTTTTGTTACATGAGTTCATCGGTACAGCATTATTACCAGAGATGGCAACTAAAACTTATTTACTTATAAATGAGTCGATATGGTTATGTTTTATCTCTAACGGGTCAATCATATAAAATAAATAAGAGAGCTCTAAGATGGAAACAAGTCAGAAGGGTCGAAGGTCACCAAAAGTGTATTTTTAATGCTTGAAATTCCCCAATCATCTTAGTCAAACAGTTAGATCAATAGTGAAATAATATAGCTTTCGTAGTCATATTTGAAGTTTGAGACGCTAGTTTTTTAAAAGAATTTCAAAGTTTAAAGAAAAAGTTCTTTCAGTTACAATTATGTTATCTGTTAATATTACAGTTTGTTGGATGTAGTTGTTCACATAAAACAGCCACTAAATAACCGATGTCACATGGGGACTCAATGGGCTGTTCCTTATATGGGCTTTCCTGTTTTATATACTGCTGCTTTGGTTTGTGTTACTAGAGCCATTCATCATATTGAGTTCAAATTCCATGAGCTCAAGGATCTTTGGCGGGGCATACTCGTAACCGTGTTTTCAATTGGTACGTAGCATAATTGGTATCAAGATCACATTAACTTGGTACTTATTGGTTGTAATTTATATTAATTTTCCATTTTAGGTGTATGGGTGGTTTTTTATGTTTTGCACGAGACCCATGAGGAGATCGTGTGGCTTCAAGTCACCACCAGATGCGTGCTTTTAGTTGTGGTATGTGACTATGTTATGTCCCTTTCATTATGTGGAATTTCAACCTATCTACTTATAAATGGGTCAATTCAGGTTATGTTTTATCTTTAACGGGTGAAACGGGTAAGATAGATGCAATTTAGCTTAAAAAGAGACGGGTCAAAAGTTACTCAAATTGTGTTTTTGATGCTTAAAATCTTCTAAAATTCTTTTGTTCAAAAAGGTAAATTTTTGATGCACATTTTGGTCTGTTACATAACCCGCATGACCCACTCACTGTGAAAGTTTCGGCTTTATTAGGAACGCTTAACTGAGATCTTTATATTGTTATTCCATAGGCAAGCTTTCTTGTGGTGGCTTTCTTCTCTATTTCATTCTCTCAACCTCTAGTGTCAGCTATAAGCTTAAACAAGAAGGAAAGCTTCAATATAAAGACAATGGGAGAAGCTCTTGGCATACATGATAGTGGGATTTTGTCACAAGATGCTCCAACATTAGATATCAATCCAAATGAACCTTTGGATAAACTTCTATTAAACAAAAGATTCCGTTTATCCTTCATGGAATTTGCTGACAGGTCTTGTCTTCATCTAATCCAGATCAAGTGGCAAAACGGGCAGGTGGGCCGGCGGGCCTTGTAATGGGTCAAACTGGATTTTGGCCGAATTTGATGTTTGTGAGTTGACCCAGAAAACTTTTGTCCCATATTTTAAAGATAATAGTGTGTCAAATGATTACGACGATTATATTTTCATTTATAATCTTTTTTTTTAATAAAATGGTTTGGGAGGTTTATTGCATTAAAAAGACACTTTGGGTGACTCTCGGCCTGTTTCCTTTTTAGCTGGTTTTTTATTATCGGTTTGACCTGTTTGAGAAAACATTGTCTGAATCGACCCATTCATAAAAAAATGGATGATAAACATTGCCATCTGTAGTTGAATCTGTACGATGATTCACGGTTCTTGCCAAGTATGTTAACTACATTTTCCATTCTGATTTCAGCTGTTTGGCTGGGGAAAGTGTGCATTTCTACGATGAAGTACAACAGCTTGAAAAAATACCTGTAAATGATCATGTTAAAAGAATTTACATGGTACGACACATTATTGAGAAGTATATAAGCACAGGTATTACACTCAAGTCTCTTATAGAGTCTAATATTATTAGAAAATATATTATTATAGTTTAGTATTATCTTGTTCCTATAATTAAGAGATTGTATTTGATTATGTTTTATTAATGCCAAACATTACTTAAATAAAAAAAAAAGAGAAACACGCATGCATAAGTCATAACATAAATAAAAGAAAGAGGTTGTGCTGGGCTTCACTTGGAGATCAACCAAGAAACCAGGTTGGGTTTCTTAACCATGCGTTTGTTCGGTTGACAGCGAATGGGCCAGTTTGTTGGGTTAATGGGTTGCCTTTTGAGAGCTTGAGCATGGAGATTCTGCATTTGGATTATTAATTATGGTACAGTTGGCATCATGTGACTTGTGTAGCAGGTAAGCTTTGACACCAGGAACAAGTTGTAACGTTTCGCTAAAAAACAGCCGGCTTTGAATATACATATGGGGTACCTTAAAATCCAGTTTCAAAAACTTTAAATCCCTAAATGGTGAGCTTCCTCCATTCGCCACTGGAAACAATGCGAGTAGACGAACAACATGTGCGGAAAGCGTAAGCGATTTGGCAGCGTATAAAGTATCAAACATCATCAGCAGATTGTCAAACATTGTCTTCTCTTGATTTATGCCGCTACGACCATTGTAATTGATGACCACCGTGTCAAGAACAGGAAGATGTGCTTGCAACCGTGGGAAACCACTCCCTTTCCACTTGAAATATTTAAGTTTCGGAGTAGTGAATTCACAGTGACCCACGTCCTGACTGTGGTAAACGAAGGTGAACTCTGAAAGTTGGGGAGCGTGTACATTCAAAGCTGTGCCATTTGTTTCAAGAGAACAACGGACCAATCTTAACTTGGCTAGCGCCGGAAACCCTGAGAAGGGATCAAGATCCCTGATAATAACCCATTCCAGATGTAAAATGGTGAGATTCTTGAATGATCCGGATTTTGGTTGTTCCATAAATGGGCATCCCACAGCGTATTTGCTCTGTAACTTGAGGCTTGTTAATGAATCCGATGACCAGATCGGCCAGAACCAGCTCTCATGTTTATATAAAGTGGGTACAACACTTGCTTCCAATTCTTCGACATGGTGCTCAAACGCGTAATCAAAAATATTTTTTAACATAACGGAACTGCATGATGTTAATCCACCACGTTTGAAGGTTAGTCTATTCAACTTCACTGGTTGACGACGGGATAAAGCATCAACGACGAAGTTATCAAAATCATGGAGTTGCTTAAAACAATCTGAGCTAAAATTGAGGACGGGAAGGAAGGTCCAGGAAGAAACCCATGATTTTGATAACACCGATGTTTCAATGGCATGTCTGGTGTCAAGAAAACAAAGAATGTGAACCTTCAGGGATTCCGGCAGACTGCCCACCATTGTTTCTGTTTCTTCTTCTTCTTTACGTAATGTTTGGAATTAATAAAACATAATCAAATGCGATCTCTTAATTATAGGAACAAAATAATACTAAACTATAGTATTATCTTGTTCCTATAATTAAGAGATTGTATTTGATTATGTTTCCTTTGTAATTATCCTATTGTACTCCTATATATAGTTGATTAATAATACTAAACTATAATAATATATTCTCTAATAAATATAAGCTAAAAGGGTCGTTCAATACAGAACCACTTTTAAGTAGAGAACTGTGAGAATTGCACTCGTACGTGTTGCTTTAGATTTCATATGTTAATTACTCTTTAATTTCTTGGATTTTTTATACAGGTGCACCTATGGAGGTAAATTTATCTCACAAAACCCGACAAGAAATTCTTGAAACTCTTGATCTTGCACATCCAGACCTATTCAGAAATGCTGTCAATGAATTGCTGCAGTTGATGAACATGGTTAGTTCTTTACCACCTAGCAATTGTTAGAGAGGTATGATGAACGGGTCGGATGAGTTGGGTAACAGGCCATGAGTCGGGTTGGCCTGCAACTGTTTTCTTCTTTCTTTTTTATGAATAATTTATGTGCTTCACGATTATAAAAAAAATACGTTTTTAATAAAATAAATAATTTAATAAGTTTTAAACCGGGTGTAAACAAGCCGAGCCGCTTATGAGTTGCTTGAGATTGACTCACTAACAACTCGAACGGAGCCGGTCTTAAACGATCCACGATTAAATTTAAACTCCTTTAATAAACAAGCCCGATCTTGAGCGTCATATTCTGAGCTTGCCAAGGATCACAAGCCTAAACGAGACTATTTTGAAAATAAATATAATTCTAAAAAAAATTAAAATACATAAAATTAAGAAAAAAAACTAACTGATATACATTGCCTTATATAGAGGAAAAAGGTTGAAATATATATAAAAATAATCATGTATGTATATAAATAAAATAATTAAATACTTAATACATAATAAACGGGTCGAGCTCGAGCTTATTGGGCTTGTTTACATACCTACCATTAGGCATTAAAAATACATTTTTGGTGACTTCCAACCCACATGACCCATTCCTTTTTACAAGACATATATAACATTTGTGGATGAATCTAAGGTTTGAAATCTAGAACTAAACCTCTCAAATATTTTCTTTCTTGTTCTCACAATTGTAGAACTTGGCAAAAGATTATTGGTCATCCATGTACTTTTTAAAGTTGAAAGAAGATTCAGCAATGAGAAGTGTTGATCATGAACTTGAACAAGTAAATGGTTGGAAATATTCAAGACCGAGCTCAGTTCATTGTCCTGATGATCCTTTCTACCAAGACCAGATTGCAAAGGACCCACCTAGCCACGATGGTCATGGTTCGTACCTGCAGTGAGACGTCATATTACATAATTGCCCCTATATCGATCTACAATAGTAGCTACCTGGTCCATTAACCATGGCCTGTGGGAGTATGTGTGTCAGGCGGTTAACCCTTAATATGGCTATGGTTGGGTTCATTGGGTTTGATAATCTTCTGGGGTGTAAGTATATAATGAGGGCATTTGCAATCAACTTTGAGACTACCTAGAGTTGATAATTCTATAGATTTACCTTAATAAGCTTCTTACACTTTGTATAGTTTGTTAAGTTAGTTATGAGGAATAATTTAGAAGCTTCCAATTTGGTTTTATGCCAGGGAGGTCTACTACAGAAGCGATACACATTTTAAGGAGATTGATGGAAAAATACAGAGAGAAAAAGCGGGATCTACATATGGTTTTCATTGACCTAGAAAAGGCATACGATAGTGTACCTCGTAAGCTGATTTGGGAAAGTCTAGAAGGTAGAGGGATTCCTAGGAAGTATGTAGACTTAATAAGGGATATGTATGTTAGGACTGAGACTAGCGTTCGGTCGCCTGTAGGGGATACTGATTTTTTTCCTGTGGAGGTAGGACTCCACCAAGGGTCTGCTTTGAGCCCTTTCCTTTTTGCTATTGTCTTAGATGAGTTGTCAAAGGCGATTCAAGAGACGGTTCCGTGGTGTTTACTTTTTGCGGATGATATTGTGTTAGTTGCAGAGAGTAAACAGAGCCTAAATGAGAAGTTAGAGGACTGGCGAGTAGCTTTAGAGGGCAAAGGTTTTAAGATTAGTCGATCAAAGACTGAGTATTTGTATTGTGATTTCAGTGGCATAGAGAATGATGAGGACACCCAGATTACCATTGAAGGTCAAGTGGTTCCGCAGGTGACTAAGTTCAAGTATTTAGGATCGTTTGTACAAAGGGATGGGGAGATCGATAGTGATGTAGTACACCGCATCCAGGCTGGATGGTGTAAGTGGAGAGCAGCAACTGGGGTATTGTGTGATAGGAGATTTCCTGTTAAATTAAAGGGGAAATTTTATAGGGCAGCAATTAGACCTGCTATGTTATATGGAACGAATTGTTGGGCCATCAAGAAAACACATGCACATAAGATGGACGTAGCAGAGATGAGGATGCTAAGGTGGATGTGTGGGCATACAAGGTTAGACAGGATAAGAAATGAGGTTCTTAGAGAAAGGTTGGGAGTAGCAAGTATATCCGATAAGATAAAGGAGGGGAGACTGAGGTGGTTCGGGCATGTGAAGAGGAGACAGACGATGGAGCCAGTTAGGGCGGTGGAAAACCTCATTGTGGAGGGGAGGAGGGGTAGGGGTAGGCCCAGGTTGACTTGGGATGAGAGGATTAGGAAAGATTTACAAGAGTTACACCTCTCTGAGGACATGGTCCAGGATAGAAGCTTGTGGAGACATAGGATTAAGGTTAAAGACTGTTAGGATAGGGTCATTTGAGTTTTTTAAATGTGTCATAGGAAATAAGATTTTCACACACACTTTTTTGTTGGTCTTTACATGTGATTATCTCCTTGTGCTTTATAGGTTCTGTATAGTTGTATTTCCTTTCCATTTTTACTATGTATTCTTTCCACCATCTCTGATATTGTTAGTTTAAATTATTATTATTATTACTTTTTTTTTTGAGCCGAGGGTCTCTTTGAAAGCAGCCTCTCTATTCTCAGGAATAGAGGTAAGGTCTGTCTACATCCCACCCTCCCCAGACCCTACCAATAGTTTACTATTCGTGGGATTTTTACTGGGTATGGTTGTTGTTGTTGCTGCTTATTCTTTGCATATACACCATCTTACACTAGTAAATCATTTGTTGTATTAAATAGTGTACAAGTGGGACACCGAAGCAATCTATATTGGATTATTACATCACAAGAAGTTTATGAATGTTGCTTTAAAACTATGTATCAATATGGTGTGCAATACAAATTCACCCTTTTATTTTGTCATTTTTTTTGTCACCCTAACTCCACCATTCCCTTTCGCGCCCTAACTTAGGGCTGGCAATGGGTAACCTGTATAAGACACGATAAGACCTCTTAACTGGAAAATACACTATGTGATTTTTTACTTTTTTTTTAAATAATTAGAATTAAGAGGCAAAGATCCTTCATTTCTCTTTTTTGGTACATAAAACATAAAACTGTGTTATAAACATGAGACATAAAGCAGTTAATTGAGTCGTGTTCATGTTTAAAACTTGATTTGTTCGCGTCGTCAGAAACCTATTAAACCTGTTAAGACACGATTTGCCAGCCCTACCCTAACTCCACTGTCCTCTCAAGCAATCGAAAGACATCAAAATCATCGCCATCTGGAGTCTTGAGCGATCAAACGACTAACCTCCCCCATTGCCCCCTGAAGTGATCGAACAGCCTACCATCGCCACTGCCTCCCAAATTTGTCGCTTTCTTCTTCATTCGTTATAAAAGGACATTAAAGAATAGTTTCTTTTGTTTTGAAGTATATCTGACGTTATTCTTTTTCTACATAGTTTCTTAGAAAGTGCATATTTTCTTTTTCTGAAAGTATTATGCGTTGATTGAAAAAAAATATATATATAAGCATATTTGGTTCATTAGAGAGAATAAAGTAATATAATGGGTTAGATGGTGGTAAAAATTTAAAAAGAAAATAATGACAAGTATGATAAATTTTTTAAAATGACACTCATTTGATAGATACTTTTTAGCACAACTATATGTTTTGATCAATAAATATTAAAACTACACCTATTAAAGAAATATTTAAAAAAACACTTATTTATTATATAATTTTTTTTTTCACAACACCCATTTAAAAAAGAAAAAAAAAACTTTCATAACAATTAATACTATATAGTTGTTATACTAAAATTGTTTATGTATCGAATGTATTCTTACTTTTAATAAATCTATTTTTTGTTTCAAACACCCTAGTTCACCTGGCTAAGTCCGTAAACTTATATCCCTTGAACCCCTATTTAAATCTTATATTGTCTCTCCCCATGGGTCATAACAACACCCGGTAACACGGGCTGCAAGATTTGTGTAGAAACATCGTTCACAAAATAAAAGAAATACTAATATTATTAAGGAATTTCGGATTACAATACACAAATGAAAAGTAAACAGAATACAATGACTGAAATCAAAATTACAAGAAGAATGAAAATACGAAACAAGCACAAGGAAAACTCGAGGTGACTGAGGCACGTGTAAAACACGCTTCCCTTAAAACAGATTTCGGGCCACCCAGGTGAACCCGTCTGTTTCCCAGGGTACAACAGCCTAAGCACATTGCACTGCCGGAGTGAACCTAGCACCTGAAATAGTACCTGAAACAAGAGTGCGGAGGGCAGCAAAGCTAGGAAAATTGTCTGACAGAAGGTGGTGGTTCGTGAACATGAATTCTGAGAATTTTCTGTGTATTCAACCAGAGCACATAACTCTGTATATGAAGACAAGAGACGAAGCCAACTGAAGAGTCTCATTGATGACGAAAATCAATGAGACATTAAGTCTAGAATTAATCCAGCACTTAATCTCTACTTAATTACTTTGATAGGTTGGAACGTGAAAGGACATAACCACACCAGTTGGCTAATCTAAGCCATAGGCTCGAGCCATACCAGTCCAAGACTAGTTAAAAACATAGGTTGGAACGTGAAAGTGCAAAGTGCGCCATCAAACGCCACATTACGCCCATCGCCCTCGTCCCGTGCCCGAGCGCGTTGGGTGCTTTGCACCCTCCTGGTTGCCACTAGGTGTGTCCTGTTGTATAGGAATACATTCCTCTACAGAATTCTACATATAAACCAACACATGATTTATATCTCCACCAATGTGGGACAAGCACAAATTCCCACAACACTAAAGTTTCACCACACATACTTAAAGCTTAGATCTCTCATTCATCTAGCTTTATAATTAATTATCATTATATTACACATTAATATAATAATTAATTAATAAATTTCCAACAGTTTGCCTCCTATCTCAAGAATTAAACATAGGTACTCCTCGCTAGCTACTTGAGCTCAGCTCGGTAAAAGTTCAAAACGACCTAAACTTAAGCCTAAAACAAAACTCGTTTATTTATCGAGTCCGAGTTCAAGCTTGACGTGTGATATATTAACTCATAGATAATACACAAGTTACCCAAGGCATTATAGCCTAGTGGTATCTTGGTGGTGGGATAAGACTTAAGGGCCATAAGGTCATGGGTTCGAATCTCACAAAGGGGGTTTTCTCATAATTATGAGTTTCCTCCTGAATTGGTGACTTGGTGGTGGAATATGATCGCGTGGCAACACTGGTGGCACGATGATACTCCAGTGTTCCGTGAGTGATTCCAATTTGTTGGCCGTTCAAAAAAAAAAGATAATACACAAGTTGAGCATAAGCTCGAGCTTTGAAGACAAAACCCAAACCAAGTCGAACAGAAGCTCTCATAAATTAATCGAGCTCTCGTTTGCACCCTTAATACAACCAAAGAGTTTATTGCAAACCCCTTAAACCCTAGGAAGTAACAGGGTGGAGGTGGTTTTGTTTCACCATTGAACAACACAACTAGTGAGCAGACAGTCAGTCGGTGTTCAAATGAATAATAATAATAATATGTCTTCTCCGGCTGCCGGAAAGAATGGCTATGAAACGACGCCGGTTTTCATCAGCACCAGCCTCGATACTCGTCTTCTTACCATGCTCTCTCCCTCCGACACTGTTTCCCACTTCAAAAGTATTTCTCTTTCTTTTCCTTCAATGCAGATTTCATCTTCTTTTTTTTTTATAAACATTCACTGACCACTGAATAGGTTAAAAACTAGCCAACTGTAACTTGTTAATAAGCCACTTCGGTTTATTTGTTTAATAGTTTCAATCATCCATTTATTAGATATGTTTTGTTTATCTAGTAGTAAGTTTATTTGATTATTAAAATAGAGTTTGAGTTATGTTATGACTATGAGTAGTATATATGTGTTTACTACAAATATAGATGATAGGTTATTCATTGGAATGTGGCCTTTCATTTTGATTAATAGTAAAAGAGTCGAACAAGTTTGTTCAAACTCGTGTTTGTTTGTTTGTTTGTTCGATCATCGGCCTGATTTTCCAACAAGTAATCATCCGCATGTACATTTTCCTAAAATACAATCTGCGGTTTCTTTATGCAGAGAAAATAATGTTAGAGCATCTGCAGTGTTTTCCTGCTATTGGAAATATTAAAATCCATAGCTTGAAGGTATTTTCATCCTATATCCTTGGTTAAGCAAACCCCACGCCTTTTTTTTTGTTTTGTTTTGTATACTTTTAACTATATTAATGTGGCAGGTGAAAAGAAGAGGAGTCTTCTATCACTTATCAGACTCTATGCTTGTTAACACTGCATTTGGGAATACAAAAGGAAGTTGGTTTGTCTCAGTAGATGCTTCTAGTTTAGAGCCAGATACGGATATTCAACATAAGGCTGAGGATCGATTAGCCTTGCCTTGGGTAACACATAATGGTTCACTTGATAGACATGATAATCATGGGTCACTATCAATTCAAACTAAATTCGTACCGCTTGAAAATCAGATTGTTTCTAGCGTCGATGGTGGTTCTTGTAAAGATGTTGCAAAAAGTTTTAAGGAAGATGGGTCATCTGATGATAAACAGTTGGCTTTATATAAGGAGATAAATTCCAGAAAAAGAGCGTGTGATGTGAGTAACGATGGTTTACTGAATGACCCTTCAGGATGTGGAGCTTCTGTGAAGAAGAAAAGGAAGACTCAAAGGGTAAAAAGCAATGTAGAAGTGGCGGAAGAAACTATGGTTTTAACGTGTGATAACGATAAGGTAAAAGACAGGGGAGTTGGCATGAACAGTGAGAATGAACATAAGTCAAAAGATAAAGACTTGATTGGTGAAAATACCAGAATTAACAATGAAGGTGTTGGAAGAGTAACTGTTGCTGATGTGGCAATGGTAGCTGAAAAGAATATTCAGCATGGAATGTCTGAGAAAGAGAAAGAAGATGAACTGGTCCAAAAAGCAGTTATGGAGAATAAAATACCATCTTCGTCAATGAGTAAGTGCATTGCGTAAAATATCTTTATAACTTCTATTGATACCACACGAATCAAATGTGTTACATATGTAATTGACATGTATTTAATTAGAATAACATCCCTTAAGAATAGTATGTTAATTTTCTAACCACATAAGAAAATATGAATATCTATATACAATCTAAGTTGTCTTTTTTTTTTATGCTCGTTTATCCAAAGTCAGCGCAATTACATGATGAATACTACCATTTGGTAATTCTATTGTGCTTCTTTGACATTAATCTGAAATTCATTTAGGGACCTCTGAGTGTGAACATGATGCTGCTGGATTAACTGTTGTGGGTCCTCAGAAAGGTGGTTCGAAACGTTCTACCAAACATAAAGCAGCTGAAGAGGAAGTTTATTCTACATCTTTCATCAAAAAACTTCATAACATAAACAAGGATGCTATTGATTCATTACAACAAGCGGTAGGACCCATCAGTCAGGAATCTCGAGGTGATCTGATTCATGAACACAAGGAAGACAGAGAATTGCCATTGAAACAGGGACCTGAAGTGAAGCTTCCTGACAGGAGAAAAAAGGGAAAGAAATCTGCCGCAAAAAACAAAAAAGAAACACTAGTGATGCATGCTGATCATAAACTTGTAGGTGATACCTCTTCAACAATTTTTGCTCCAATTTTAGATGAGAAAGTTATTGGTGAAAAAAACGAAGTTTTAGACACGACGTTAGTAGCTGATTCTAAGAAAAATGATGAAATGATTGTGAAAGAGATGGAAGTTTCAGAACCAATTAAGAGTTCTAGAAATCGGGTGCGTGTAGAAAATTTGGAAGAAAAATCAAAAAACAAATTAAAGGATATTGTAGGAAGTAGAAAAAGGAAAAAAGATGTTGAGAAAACTGCTTTGAAAAATGACGAGGCTGTTATAAAGCAATCCGATGATGTTGCAAAATCAATAGATGGTTTGCATGTTGACTGTGTTAGAAATGACGATATTTTGATGAACAATGATGTTGAATTATCAGGAAGTGAGAAACCCTTAAGTGAAGTAAGGGTAGAAAATATTGATGATAAATCCGAAAAGCAGAATGAGAAGATTGATGGAGTAAAGAAAAGCACAAGGAAAAAGAAAACAAAAAAATCTGCATCAAGAAATGAATCCAATGATGTTGTAACATCAATGGATGCTTTGCATGTTGATTGTGTCAGAAATGACGATATCTTGATGAACAACGATGTTGAATTATTAGGAACTGATAAAAACTTAAGTGAAGTAAAGGTAGAAAAGCAGAACGAGAAGATGGATGGTGTAATGAAAAGCACCAGGAAAAATAAAACTAAAAAATCTGCATCAAGAAATGAGGATGAGTCGATGACAAAGCATTTTAATGGTGGGATTTACGATAACGTCAAGAAAAGTGATAGTAGTTTGCCTGATGATGACAGAGAAGATGCACAACATGTTTATGAAGGATTAGTGGGAAAGGCGAAGAAGAATAATAAATCTTCATTGACGAGCCCCCAAGATCGGTTAAGTGAGCTTCAATCTACTGAAGTTGAGTTAGAACTAAAGAAAAGTCAAGGTATTGACCACCGTCATGTTCTGGAAGATACCTCCAAGAATGTGACTGTATCTGAAGTTTCTAAGGTTAATAATGAGGTTGATATAGCAAATGATGGATCTCATGAAATCAACTTCATGGACCATTTTGCCCCTGAGCAGCCGGATAAGAGTGCTTCTATTGACAATCGGAAAGAAGACACAAAGAAACCAAAGAAGAAAACAAAAGATGATTCGAGGAATGATGGTGACATTCAGTCGCAGAAAATAACTTCAAAAAATGAAGGATTAGTGAGGAAGGCGAAGAAAAGTAATAAATCTTCACTGACGGGCCCGCAAGATCGGTTAAGTAAGCTTCAATCTACTGAAGCTGAGTTAGAATCAAACAAAAGTCAAAGTGTTGACCACCATCATCATCTGGTAGATGCCTCCAAGATTGTGACTGGGTCTGAAGTTTCTAAGGTTAATAATGAAGTTGGTATCACAAATGAGGAATCTAGCGAAATTAACTTCATGGACCATTTTGCCCCTGGTCACCAATCTAATAAACTTGCTTCTATTGAAAATGAGAAAGAAATGAAAAAACCAAAGAAGAAAACAAAAGATGATCCAAATATCCCCAATATTGACCAACTAAAAACTCCAAGAACGACAAGAAATATTGCTGCTGAATCGAGTTCAAGCTCAAAGAGTTTTGGCAGATCTTTTCGCCATCGAAAGAGCAACAAACAGCAATCAGCTGTGGTCCCTGTGAAGAAAACTTTACCAGCTGTGAACAGTTCGTTGAATACACCTGGAAATATATTTGGGGATGATGAGAGTGACAGGAGTTCTGCTGATGATAATGCAGCTGTAAATTCAGATTGCAGCACACGAACACTATCAAGAATGTTAACATCATCATCATCAGGAGAAAGTGATTCAAGCATAGACTCGAGAAGAAACAGTAATTATAGTCCTTTTTCTTTTCTTTTCCATTTTCATGTATGGATTCGATTATAAGCTTCTAATATTAATTTTATTCTGTCTCAGGGTCTCTTGTCATAAGAAGGAAGCTTAGTGGAACCTCAAAGTAAGTTTTGTGATATACAAGCTTCATTGTTTTTTTCCTTCTTGGAGATTATGTGGAGGTGACGAGATGAAAGGGTTGGAAGGGTTGGTAACAGGTTAAATTGGCTTCAGGTTGCGTCGTATTATTTTAGTATGGGTAGAAACGGGCTGTGCTGAGTCATTTTTAATAGGGGTTGGGTTGATCGTCACAACAATATATTTTGTCCATCTTTGTTTTTTTTTAAAATTGGTTAATGATTTAATGTATTATTTATGATTTCTGGTATTGTATTTCGCTAGCTTTATTCATAATTGTTTATTTACTGCTATACTGTTGACAGGAGCAAGTCGAAGAGCGTGTCAATGGTTGACCTTTTAAGAAGTTCAAGTAGATTCAAGAAAGCTAGATTCACCGCATCACAAGTTGATGATACTGAAAGTCAACCTGTTGAATTTGTTCCAGATAGTCAACCCCTTGGCTAACAGGCAAGTTCAGCTGTAATTTTGTCTGAAGGCTTCTTTTTTACAACTAAGTGCTAATACTGTAGTCTAGTGTTTTGTTTGGAAGGCTTCTTTTTTACAACTAAGCTATTGTTTTTATTTAATTAGGGGGAAATTGTTACGGACTGAGGTTTCAGTCCGTAACAAAAATTTTGAGGGAGTTTTGTTCTATTTGAGTCCCGCCCTCCCCCACACCCTTATTTTTGGAGTGTTATCTCGAGATACATTTAGTTTCCTTGTTGTTATTGTATGATCAAGACCAAGTCTTGTGTTTGCTAAGGTTTGAGTACCGAATGAAACATGTGTGATGTAATGAAAATGTTACAAAGAATGTGCTATTTTTGTTTTTGTTGTAAAACCGTACATGTAATTACACAATTTGCTCCGTTGCACAACCCCTAATATTTGAATTTAATTCTAGATTTGTCAAATAATTTTATAATCAATAATTGTTATAAATACTAAGGATATTATCAGCTAAATGAATATAACTAAAAAAACTAATAATATTTCTTGTTAACCTTTAAAGTGGCGAAGTATGAATGTTACTTGCTAATGTTCATCTTAGTTCTCTTTATCTCCAGTTCTAAATTTTCTTCAAACCAAATTGGTTCATATCTTTAATTTAGTGTTGGCAAAGAAGAAAGTGACACTGATCAAAGGTGCAGTTGGAAAATGCTGAGTGACGCCCACCGTGGTGCTTTGCTAATACTTTCACGAATGCCGCCACAAGAGTAGGGTGATGGCCCTTGTGGTGCCGTCAAGGCCTGTCCCCATTTCATCCTCTGGGACGATTTCATCCTCTGGGACGAGAATGCTTTAACGGGGAAGGAATGATACAAACCATCCATCCATCTTAGTGTTCATCAAGTCGAATAAGTCAAATTTTTGGTTATTCAAGTTGAAGATTTAAAATTTTATCGAATTCGATTTGAATTTGCATGAAGTTTGACTTGTTTGATTTGAATTTGGGTTCGACTTATTCGAATTAGGGGAAAAAAACAAAAAAAAGAACTAAATCACAATTTTCCTTAACTTGTAACAATCTTTTTTTGGAAGATAACTTTCTTTTACACGGAAGTTGTCATACCCGCAGGCATTCGTCCAAATGTGTCGAAAGCAAATGGCACAATGACGTGTCCTCTATGATCATCATTTTTTTAAATCTTAATCCAAGTGGCATATATCACAACCCTTTCTTTCCTTCAAGAACTCCCTGTTCTTTTGCAAACCTAGAATTCTAGCTGCTCTTAGTACGAAAAGTGAAGATCAAGAATGTCATTGGTCACGTTATCACCAATGGATCGTAGTCTGGATTTGTAAAATTCAATTTTCCAAAATAATAGAACACGATACATTGATGTGTTATTTCATTATAAATAAAAACTTAGCCTAGTATGCTATGTGTGACCTCATTAGTTATTACATGCTAACCTAACTTCCAAAAAAGTGGCCTAATATTTCAACAACAAAGAGTTGCGATATCGACCTAACTTTACATGGTCATTAAATGTTTGGCTTCCTTACTTGTCTGCCATTATTATTAGACATTAGTGAAGTGGGAGGAATTATCAAGAAAATATGAGTAACAAAATTGTATAATAGTTAAGTTTGGCTCAAATGGCTAGTATACTTGTTTATGTAGTAAGTAAATAAATGTTAATTTGTAAGTGTTGAGATACATTTATGTTGTCTTTAACATACTATATTACTATAGCAACCCTCTTTATGTTATAAACTTTGTATATAAGTTGTATGTGAGAAACAGTGTTATGATTATGAGACAACTATTCGTGATTTATTTGATAGTTCAATTTTTTTTTGTTAGATAATTTAATCTTTTAAAAAATTATAATAAACATCATTTTCGTTAAATATAGTTTTTCCCATTCCATTAGCACACTTGGTCACCCGTGGCTTTAAGAAATAAAAACACCTATAAGGATTTGCTACCGTCATTTTCAATTTTTAATACTTTTCTTTTCAAAGTGGTTTAGCTTCTTTCGGTGAATTGGTGTTGGTCACTTTATAATATAACCTATGTCGATGGATTTTTTTTAGTATTATACTATTTAGTTGTTTTTCGCAACATACGATGTTTTAAAAAACTTTGAGTATTTCATTGTGACATGCTCTTTTTTATCCGCGTTTAGATATAAGTTTTACTCAAAACCGAGTTTTGAACAATAACGTACAAGTGATCAAAGTAGTACATGTGTCTCAAAGCCATGTCATGGTCTAGTTTTTTATTTATTTTATAAAATGATGTGCTTAGCATTTATGTTATTATATTAATATGATATAACGTCTTATAAATTACAATATACTATTGTGATTTGCTTATTTCTATCTATAAATAGAGTAAAATATAGTGGATTTTTTTATTCTTTGTCGTGAGGAAAGCACTGACATTGTCTGAAGAACATCAGTAACGCAACCGTATTCATTCTTTATGATTTTCTTGGCTTGGTATATTTAGTAATATAGGATAACATTTTATAATCTCGAATACAAAATTTCGAAATGCTTATATTGGTTAACGATTCAAAATATAGTTAACCTTTTCTTTTTACCATAAAACAACAAGATACCATATGCACAACACCGGTACTAGTATCACATCCGTTTATATGATTAATTCGACGGTACGACATATAAGCTATAGCGAGTGCCGGTATGGCTACTCTCGGTACCAATATTCGTTCTTGTAGTTTTTATCAATGTAAAACACGTACCACTATCTTGTCCGACACATCTCTTTTGGTTGCTATACCAAACGTTGATATCATACCGGTACTATATCAAACCAAACCAATAACATAACATAACAAACCAAACTAACACCAATCGAAAATCCGTTACGAAACACACAAAAAAATCCCACTATCATAATAAAAAAGCAGAATCAATTAAGAAATATAACTTTTTGGTTTCTAGCTTAATCCAAACTTTTTAAAACAATTTTACTATAAATTTTTTTAAAATTTTAAAAAATATATATTTTAAAACAACATCCACTTAATTAAAAGAAAAGAAAAGTGGATATTTAAAACCTTCCACATGAACAACATTTTTCTCGTTACTTCAACCCTACCCCCTTAATAATCATCATCATCTTCAATCCTTCCCCTGTTTTCTGAATCTTTAACATACCCACCAACCTTTTAGGGTTTCATCAACAATCCTTCATCACACCCTCTTAAAATTTAGGGTTTTTAACAACAATCTTTAATTAAACCCTAATTTATCAAGAAAATGGCGAACTCGATTTCATTCGGGTCAAAATCAGTTCTTTCACCCTTCCCGGACCCTACCAGAACCCGACCCATAAACCCTTTTATCCGACGTACCCAATTTGGGAACTTTACCAAGAATCATAAAGTCTTGTTTCGTGGTAGTACTCTAACGGTTGCTCGGTTCGGGTCGGGTCATGTCCAGTTTCCTGACCCGGAGAACTTTAGGGAGTTGATTGATAGAGCTGAAGGGCTGATTTATACTATTGCTGATGCTGTTGTGGCAGCTAATCCTGACTCTGATGTCACTACTAATGTTGCTACAAAACAGAGTAGTGATTGGTTGTCTGGTATCACTAATTACATGGAAACTGTTCTTAAGGTAATAAGGTTAGCAGGTTTAGTAACATTGTTGTTATTATTATTATTATTAATATTATTAATATTATTAATATTATTATTATTATTATTATTATTATTATTATTATTATTATTATTATTATTCTGTTGTAATGAGGGGTGTTACTATCATTAGCATAGTTGCAAAAGTCTTCCGAGTTGACCGATTACTCGCTGAGTAGGGTGGGTCACTGAGTATAGCCGAGTTGGCCGAATATTCCGAGTACTCCCCGCATAGGCCGATTTGACCCCCCGAGTACTCGCCTGACCAGTGGCGGATCCAGGATTTTTTTTCTATGGGTTCCTTTTTTTGTTGGTCAAATTTCTCACGACCATATGTTAAAATTTTCGGGCCGGGTCGGGTCCGTTCCGGTCCGAAAAAGATTCCAGGCCCTTTTTCTTTGCATAGAAAGCCAAATTTTTATATCACTCCCTTAATAAGTATATGATATTTTTGATCTGAAACATATACATAGCATCTTGGTGACATATGAATGCAAGACACAAGCAAGTGAACTCACCATCATCAACAAAGCAAAGTCTCCTTTTGATCCGTGTGCCAATGTGATTAGAAATCTACAAGTTGAAACAAATGTGGAAGATTATGATATAAAATAATATGCATAATGCTATCACTTCAATAACCAAACAGTGAGCACACAAACCTTTATCTTCAATACCATCAAGCCAAGTTCAAGCAAGTCCAAAGGCTCCAAAAAAACCAAAACTGCAAAAGTCAATTAATAATTTAATATGAAGATTAATAAAAACAATTAGAAACCACCATAAAAAGAACAAAAAAAAACCTGAACTTTATAACCAGTAAAACAAGAGATTTTGAAAAATAACAGACGAGACAACTAAAAAAGTAGCTAGATTCATCACCGATAACATCAAAGCCTAAATATGTATACAAGATAATCAATAATACGTGCACTATTCAATAACATTATCTAATCACCTAACAGAACAATACATGTTTAGTATGATATGCAATAACATTATCTAGTTCATTGATAATGAGTTCGATTAAAGTAAACTAGCAACAAAACAAGTTAATCACAGTGTGGTTGCTTTTGTGCTATTTATACTTCCATAAGTAATAAAAAAATTTCAAACAATAAGTGATGACTACATCTTCAAGCAAGCAAACTAGCCTATTATTCGACAATTATGGTCCTCTTCCCCAAATAATGTTATAAGCCCTAGATATTTTAAAGGCAAGAAGCATATGGTATAACAATTACATAGATGAATCAACAATGTATGTATAAATTACTAAACAATTCAATACATAAGGCAGAGCTTGATACCTAAACATAATCAGAAACGAGTTGAAGAAATAACATTATAACATCAATAAGACAACGCAGGAGGCTGAGGGAGAGGGTGGAGGAAAACGCAGGAGGCTGAGGGAGGAAGTTAGGGTTATTGTTTTGTTCAGGTTAAGTTGGAGAATAAAAAAAATAGAATGTGGGTTTTATTTAAAAAAATAAAAAAAAACGAAAAAAAGAGTAAAAACTCGGAATCGAACTCGCGAGCTTAAGGACAAAGACAGTGGCTTTTACCAGTGGAGCACTTCTTGCATTTGGTTATGGGTTCCCCATGTAATTTATTTATGGGTTCCTAAGATATATTTTATATATATTCTCACTAAAAATTTTAAACTGACTGGGTTCCTGGGAACCCGTTCGATAAAGCCTAGATCCGCCCCTGCGCCTGACTAGGATGAGTGACGCGCAACTCCCCAGTCGGCCGAGTTGGTAGCGCCTAGCGAGTTCTGCAACCATGAATTCATTAGAAAGTGTTTTTAGTTTGGGTGAACCAAAATACAGTATGTATGTAATGTTTATAGGAATAGATGATAGGATTTGTAGCGAAATGTATATATAGATTTTACTTTTCGGTTTGGCGCGAAGGTAAAATGTTGGACTTGGTTTTTAGGAAAACGCTTCAGGGGATGCGTCAGGCGGGGTATCATGCATTTCTAGGTTGAAATTGGTCAACAATAGTCAATATTGGGATATGTAAGAGGTGATATGTAAAAATAACCAAAGGGATGAAGAGATTATTAATGGCTTACTAACTTTTGGTTGTACGTAAAGTTTTTTTGGCTGTACAAGGTGCAATGCCCCACACGCTGCGTCTTGGCTTTTGGGACCTAAACGCCTTAGAGCGCCAAGCGTTTCGTAAAACCAAGATCTTGGCCAGCTAAAAGTTGAATATTTATTTTGTTTTTTATTTCAGTTTTTGAAAGACGGCCTCTCTACGCTCCATGTTCCATATGCGTATGGCTTTGCTATTATACTTTTGACAGTTCTTGTTAAGGCTGCAACATTTCCTTTGTCAAAGAAGCAGGTTTGTATTATTTCATTATAGCATGATAAATGGCATAAACTCATAACCTTACAATAAAAAAACAGACCAAATTTATCTTTATAAATTGTTGCATTCTTGCAATAACATTTTGAACTATAATGCAGGTGGAATCTGCTATGGCCATACGATCTTTGCAACCACAAATAAAAGCTATTCAGGAACGGTATGCTGGTGATCAGGTTACTTTTTTTTCTGTCCTTTGAACTAATTTTTCAGATTTTTTGAAAATTTATATTGATTGCATTGAATTTATTCCCAAATATAGCAAGTAATTTGAAAACATTTTCACGTTAATCATGAATGTTGAAATAAGTATATTTTGCCTCTGATTATCTTTTTTATGTTTACACATGTTTTCTAATAGAACCCTATAGAGTAATGCTTTTATCTTAGATATATATTTTACTTTAATGCATTTTTCATGGTTGCAGGAGCGGCTTCAGCTTGAAACAGCGAGATTATACAAACTGGCGGGAATAAATCCTTTGGCAGGTATTTGATAGTAATATAGTATATATCACAGGTATAGTGACCCGTAACGAAACATACCCTAGAAACATGTTTTAAGATGACTCATGAGTAGTACAATTGATTAAGTTATTAACCAGCAGCCTCAACTGGATAATAGACATTTTAACCGTTGGGTAAATAAAAAATGTGTATCATAATCATACTAAAGTTCACACATATTTATTGACAAATTTGTATTAGGCCTATAAGTAGACATTCAAAATTGCGATTTGTTAAAGTTGATCAAAACTGTAATTGAAATATGTCCTTTGACAGGATGCCTACCAACCCTAGCCACAATACCTGTGTGGATTGGTTTGTATAGAGCCCTTTCAAATGTTGCGGATGAGGTAACATTTTTAAGTTGTCATGTATGCTATATATATATGTGTGTGTGTGTGTGTGTGTGTGTTATGTGTTATTAAAATCATATGGTAACATGGCGTTTTTAATAATTTTCGTAGGGGCTTTTGGCTGAAGGGTTTTTCTGGATACCATCTCTTGCGGGTCCCACAACAATTGCAGCACGCCAGAGTGGCGGTGGAATATCTTGGCTCTTCCCTTTTGTAGTAAGCATTGTTAAATTTTTGAACTTGGACCATTTTTTAGATAATTTACTGGACTTTAAAAGATGATAACACACCCTTTACAGGATGGCCACCCTCCGCTTGGATGGTCAGATACATTCGCATATCTTGTGTTGCCAGTGCTCCTTGTAATTTCTCAGTACATATCTGTTCAGATCATGCAGTCAACACAACCACAGGTTGGTTTTTTTAAAATCTTCATGAATAAGTAATGCATTAATGGAAAATAATGATTTAAAAACAACATTGTTATATTATTAATCTTAATCTTTGAATAAGACGTTTTAGTAAGTTGTATGCTCATATGCTTGAACTTCCAGAGCAATGATCCCAATATGAAGACTTCTCAAACGATAACCAAATTCCTGCCGTTGATGATTGGTTATTTTGCGCTTTCAGTGCCTTCTGGGCTAAGCCTGTACTGGTAAGTACACTTGACCAAACTTCAGACTGTTTTCTTCTTTTTAACTGTAAATGTCAAACTTGAACGATCCAAAATTAACGTTACTACATATTTAAAAAATAATCAAACTACCCGTGTCATTCAAGATGAAAGTAGTTTGTTTGACAATTTTGTCAAAGTATGCGAACTAATAAGAGACCACGATGAGTAGTCATGGTCAAAATGCTTGATAGTATCTGTTATAAATATACGAGTCTAAACGTGTGTACATTTCATGCAGGCTGACAAACAATATATTAACTTCAGCACAACAAATATGGCTTCAAAAGATGGGGGGTGCTAATAATCCAGCAAAAAAAATTAACTATGAAATGCTAAAGGAAGATCAGCCCAAAGTTCAGGAATCCGTGTTTCAAACTACCTCTGTTAAAGAACCACCCAAAATAGAAAAACCCGATTCACAAGGGTATCGTCCTGGTGAGAGGTCAGTAATAAATACCTCTCTAAAAGTTAATTATGTTGTTAGGTAGAGGCGTAGAGATGTTAAGTGGGCTTCTTGGCGGGATCGGGTAATGTGTCGATTTGTGTGGATCGAAATGGGTCTGATCCGGTTGCCAGTGTTGCAGAAGGCGGCCTAGGCAGCCGCCTAGGCGCTAGGCTGAAGGGGAAATCGGAGTAAGGGGCTGGGCGATGATCTGGGCGTTTTGGCCATTAGGCGGGCCTAGGCGGTGGTTTTTTATTTTATTTTTTACATTTCTAAGTATTTCTTAGTATTATGTGTATATATCTAAGTATTTCTAAGTATTATGTGTCAGTGGCGGAGGTTTGTAGGGGCAGGGAGGGGCGGCCGACCCCCCGGATTTTCGCGCAGAAGTTCCGATTATATAGTATACGTATAGAAAATTTTGAACATATAGGGTTTCGACCCCCCGAAACCAGTGACTTCCGAACCCCCGGTGACTTCCGACCCCCCGAACCTTCGGGTCAAGCTTCGCCACTGTTATGTGTATATATCTTAACATAATTTCAAAAAACACCTAAATTTTTTTTTTTGTGTGTGTATATATATAATACGTATAAAATACCAAAACACCTAATTCCGCCTAGTCCCTAGGCTGCAGAGGTGAAGTTTATTCGGGGCCAGGGGTGGCCCTGGCCCCCCCTGTTTTTTGGCGCAGTAGTGGAAATTTGCTATTTTCGTAGGTAAATTGTGTCCGGGTTGAGTCCGCCCCCGCCGATTTTCCACTAACGATCGAAAAAATTTGAGTCCGGCCCCCGCCGATTCCGAAACCAAGCTTCGCCACTGCTAGGCTGGACCTCACCTAGCGCCTAGCGCCTTCTGCAACATTGCCGGTTGCTCTGAAACACTTTTTATCTATAACTTCTAAAAATTTCCAGTAAAGAATTAACGTGCCTGATACGTTTACCATAGCTTTATTATTTTAATACTAAAATTATTTCTTGAATAAAATGATTTAGTGGTTTTATGCATCAACATGTCTGTCCCATTTAACCTGTTTCCTTTTGTGTTAGTTTTTATTTTACCATTTTGACTTGTCAGAGAAAAACATATTTTGAATTGATCGGTTCATTAACTGGGTCAAAAGAGTAGCTGTAACATTATTAAGGTCTAAATGTCTCGTGTTTTTCTTATATTATTTTGATGACTTCCAGATTCAAACAACTAAAAGAACAAGAAGCTAGGAGGAAACAGCAAAAAGAGGCAGAAAAAGCTAAAGAGGCTTCATTGGCGAATGAAGCTGTTAAGGGAGACGTAAAAGTGGACCATGAACTTAAAGCTGATTCTTTGAACTCTGCTAGTAATGGAAGTCCCTCATCTTCAGATTCGAGTCAAGTTGATAAAAGTTTGATTTCTAAAATGGAAAATGGCGAAGATTCGGCTTTGTATAATAGCAGAAGAGATCAACAGCATCTTGATGAAAATCTTGAAAAGGTATTTTTTTGAAACTTTTTTTAACAATGTGCTAAATTCCCTATTCTCTAGAGGAGTGGCAAAGTGTAGAAATATAAACAAAAAAGTAACCTTCATTCATGGCGTTTCCTCGTCTAAAACCAACTAATTTTTGCAAATCTAGCATTAGTTAATATTCATTTTATCGTAGCTTTCGTTACCATATGAACTAATGAACATTTGCTTTCTTCCAGAGAAGATTGATTAGCATTTCTATACGTGTTTCTAATAACGGGCCCACTTCACTTGGCAGGAAAAAACCGCCACGTGTACCACAGAAAGCAAAAGTGTCACCAATGATGAACATCAAGAAGAATGATCATGAACAACCAAGCAGGAAAAAAACTGTGGGAGTACAAAGAACATGGTTTAGGTTCATGCAGGCACTCCGTCAAGTTCGTTTTGGTCATACAAAAGATGAGGTGTAGATACATTTTTTATTCACAAGTATATGATGATAAGCTTCGACTAGAGGGGTTCGGATACGATGAAGTGGAATATTTGTTTTTATAATCAAGCTTCCATATATAGGTAATGAGAACTTAGAATTCGGGTTTAAAATTTGTCCCGATATTTGTTTAGACTTTCTTTATATATTTCTTTTCTTGTGTCCCTAACTTCCTAAGTTACATACCTTGATGAAAAAATTTGTCCCAATTACTTTGAAAATAAATTAGCTTGCAGAGCCCCAACACGCCTCATATGAAATCATATTCGCCTGCCATTGACACAACACTTGCTCAGAAATAAGGTTTCAAATGAGCGGTAGTTCATATTCGCCTGTCAATCGTTATATATCTCACCTATGGATTATGGAAGAGCCTTGTAACCCTTTTACTCAATGATTTTTAGGCAACGGACCTTGTAAAAAACAAGAAAACAGTGTAGACCAGATTGGTCTGGGTTAAGGTTTATCTTGACGGGTCAAACGGGTTAAAGCTAAATGATTCAAGATCCAATCCACTTACCATTGTCAAATGGGTTAAAGCTAAATATAGGGTATTTGAAGGTAAATCGAGCAAAAATGCCGGTACAGTATTGTACCAGAAGTAACTGTACGGTATTTGAGGTAAATCAAACCAAAATATTGGTACCGTACCAAACCAAAAGTACTGGTACAGAAAAACGTCAAAAGTGAATATTGAATTGGTACAATGGTACTGAAAATGTATTGTACCATTATTTTTCAGTACCTAGTACAGATGCCCATCTCTACCGTGCATGTTATACATGTTATGCTTAACAAGCATAAGTGATCATAAACATATATAAATATATTCGTGAACATTATTTAATGTTATAAAAAAATGTATTATCACTATTTATCCGTTTATTAATTTCTTTGCACGGGTTATGTACTTATGCTCAATTGGTATTGTATCACTGCATAGCTACATATGCAGGGCACCTTACCCCAAGTTTGAATCCGTCTCAAAAGTGCTGCTCCATTTTTGTAACTTGCACATGACAAGGATCAAACTAGGGACCCTGAGGAAACTGTCCTAAAGCAAAACCCCCTCACCCACTAAGCTATACCGTACTAGCATCAGTGTTTTTACCCACCAATAAGATTCATGAACTTTGGATTCTTACATAAAATAGCATATGCCATAATGAGGAACCATCAATTTACACTAAAAATCACTACTCCACCCATAAATCTTCCCCCTCCTAATTAAAATAATAATACTTTTTCATACTTTTATCATTATATTTTCTCTCTTCTCACTCACAACCACTTCTAAAAATATTAAAATATGTTTAGGGGTGAACAGTAAATTTTCATATTTGAGGGTAAAAGTGCTTCCACCAAATATATTCTATATCCTCCTCTCACAACCACTTACACTCACCCTATATAATTTGGTAGACACACTCACATATATTTGATGCCCGGGATGAGAATGCTCGAGTAACATTAAATAAAAAATGTCACTATCTCAGCAGCAACAACAACAGCACACAATTCCATACAATATCCAATCCAATCATCTTCTGTACAAATAAACATCATCAACATATCCGTCTAAATTTTTCAACCAATTTCATTTCATGCAATTTTTCCCCCAACTTTCAATCATATATTCAAATCATGAAATCGCTGTTCCATAACACAACCCTATCATCAATCAACCAATTTAATCCAACTAAACCCTCATCAACCCATACATACAGCCACAACCGTCACTACCTACAATTTCCTCAACCACAAAACTGTCGGTTAACAATTAAAGCTGTGCTTGATTCAGCTTCAATCGTCGATCAGTATTTTGGACTCACTGAATCAGATGCACGTAACCCTACTTTATCCACTACTTTTCGGATCCCGGGTCTTCGGAAACCTAACCAGACGGTGTTGGAAGCTCAGGCTAGGGTTTGTACTGGACCTACTCAGACTAAGCCCTTGACTGAAGAACAAGCGTTTAAAGTTTTGGATACTATATTAAGATCTGGTATAATTGTTATATTTTAAAGCTTGCTAAGTTTTGGTGATGTGTGTATTGTAATTCCTGCAATTGTTTAGTTTAGTTAAGCTCAAGTTTAGTAAATAGCTTCCATCGGCTAGCTCGTTTTCGATTCAGGCACAATTGATTCTGTGATCGAGTAGCCTAGCGATTAACTTTATGTTGATCATAGTTCTTAGATCTTATAATGTTTATGAATATTGCAACAAGTCTAGGAGTATGCATCTGATGATAAGTCATAACTTAGTTGAAAAACAAATGTGCTAAAAACTTGAAGTGTGAAGGAATATTGCAATAATTTTATCTTCTGGAAGTTTTGAAGTTACTTGTAGTACTTGTATCTATTTGCCCTTTTGTCAGTTGGTGTTGGCCAACCAGTCTAGAAATAACACTTCTGCGTTATATACATGTTGGAATGCTCACTAGTATATGTTGAGTAATGCATTCAATGTTTTAATCAGTTGTACATTGAGTTAGTGAATTAGCATATAACACCTTAGGAAACATGAGTCAGAAGTTGGAATGCTCACTGAATTAGCAGCCGAGATGCAAAAGTTGCTTTTGTGACATTTAGATACTAGTTTTAATGACTGTGAAAGTTTGTGATGCTACAGTGACAGTTAGTAGACACTAGACTTTAAATGTATAGTAAGTCATGTTACTCTCGATAAAGCATATCCTCAAAATTGATTTAAAGTTGTGGTGTTGATTAGTCGGAAAAGATGCATGCAGTTTGTGTCAACTAATCGTTTTTAACATTGTTTTGTGTTCCCTAGTTATACGAGGGACTGACTTTCTGAATCATTGTACTTGAATGTTCATGATGAAGTAACAATCTTTTTTGCCATAATGCCAAAAAAAACAACGAGGTTTACAAATATGAAATATTATTGATAAATTTGTTTAATGTTAGTCAAGGGAGAACTGAAAGATGAAGAAGAGGTATCAAAGGCACAACTGGGAGCTTTTTTCGCAGCTATGACAATTCGTGCAAATGCCTTTCCAGAACCAACTCAATGGAGTGAAGGTGAAAGGCGTGCAATAGATGCCTATTGGCCGCATTTGATTCGGGCCCTACCTTCAGATATAGTGTTTTTAGCTGACCCGGAAGGTTCTATTATGAGACTTGGGAATTCAATTGGCCCACAGTATGTTGGTAACGGGAGTTATGAAATGAGACTCGTGGGTGCCTTGAGGGAAATTTTAGCTGGTGGTCATCTTGGTTATGAAGAAGTTCAAGGTGTTTTGAAAGATGTTCTTCCATTGAAATTGGAACAGGGTACAGGTGGTACTGTAAGCGAGTCACTGTTATCTGCGTTTTTAATTGGTCAACGAATGAACAGGGAGACAGACCGTGAGCTAAAAGCATATTGCCTTGCATTTGATGATGAGCTTGGTACTAGTTAATAAAGTGGGTAACTGAAAGAATATTAGAAGTAGAGGTGGCAAAATTGGCAGGTTGGGTGTGTCGGGCAATGGGTTCTAGTCAAAACTGATAATTGTTGGTGCTGATTAGCTCGAATTGGATTGATCGTGAACAGTTTTTGTTTGAACTTTTAATTTGTTCTGTAAATAGTTAAATAATAATGCAAAAAAAAAATATTGTTTCAATAATAATAATAAACTATTTTCGAATGGAAGATGTGGGAGATGGGAGCCCTGATGAATTAAGAATAGGCCGTTTGGACATGTGGGCAATGGGTCAAAAACAAAAACACAATTTATAAAAGATTTAGGAGTTCGATGCATTCAAAATACACTTGGCGACATTCAACCTGTTTCCTTCTAGGCTAATATTTTTCGGCCGACCCATTAGAGATAAAAGATAACCTGAATCGGCAAAAGTCCATAGTAGGTTAATGGGTCGAAATTGCCAACTCTAATTAAAAGTGTAATTTTTTTTTATCCTTGATCTAATTTTTTGTATAAATAGGTCCTTTGCCAGTAGCCAATGTTAGATCATTGACCCATTATGGTGAACCTTATGATGGAAACACGCGTTTCTTCAGGAGCACACTCTTTGTTGCTGCTGTTAGATCCTGTTACAATGAAGCATGCCTTCTCCATGGTGTCGATTGGATGCCACCAAAGGTATTTTTCGGAATTACAAAATAGTGTTAAAAGTTGATGTTACTATATTTCATTGTGTCCTTTTTAACAAACATATAGATAAGAATAAAGTACAGATACAAATGTATTAGTTTTTTAATCTTTAACCTATACACTACCAGAAGGGTGGTTTTTAGAATGAAAGGGGATTAAGGAAACAAGATTATTGAATGTCCTTGATTGTCAATGATTATAGTTTACAGTTTAAAGAATACGCGTTAACAACATTTTGGTACGGTGTATGTCTTTAAGTTCCAAGTATTTAAGCGTGCCAATGCCACAAAAAGAACTTATGTTAATAATACAGTTTAGGTACTTTGTTGTTTAGTTCTAAAAGTTAAGGGTGTTATCATGCAAAAATGAAATTTAGGGACTTGGTGTGCAAAATCAGCAAAAGTCCATAGTGGGTTTTGAAAAAAAATTTCTTTAAAATACTAAATATCACATAAATTTAAGAGGAAAAAGGAAAATTGGTCATGAAGTCTGAAGCTCATCAAGGTACCAACCCAGGGTCCAGATTTAGTTTAAAATAGACCACTTTCCACAACTTTATGCAAATGATATGGTGGCTTTCTACAGGGTGGCATAACTGAGGAGCAAATGTTAAAATTCATGGGAGCAAATACCAGCATAACACCATTACAGGCCAAACAACTTCTTGAGGTCATTTTTATTTCCTTCATTTCATTTCTAATGTCATTGTTTCTCAATTTTTCTTAATTTAATACTTTAAAAAAAATTGTCTTTTCAGGATGAAGCAGTTGGTTTTGCTTATGTTAGTCAACGGGAAGCTCGCCCCTCTTTGTAAGTAGACATAAAAGTTCTGTTTTGGTTATTGTATGAAAATAGCAAATCATAGAAATTTAACATAATTAATGTTGTTGAGAAAGAAAGTTTTTCAGCTAGAATTGACAAAGAAATGTTGAAATTGAAAAGATTGCACAAACTAATATAAAAAATGAGCTAAGACGATCATCGAAAAACCAGTATACAAAATGGCAACAAATGTTCAGGAGACATATAAAGAACAATTATATAGTTCAATAAATAGTACAAGATAAATTACTAAACAATGTAATGAAAAGCAAAAGGGTATGGTAGTAACTAGAAATCACCAAGTATGTATTTGAAGAACAAGGGATAATGCATGTGGAGACCACCCAAGTATTCAGATTTTTTCAATGAGCCCACCCTATATTGAAATTACTATATAGGCCACCGAAGTATGTATCTGGTTGCCGCCTATTTTTTTGCATGAAAAGGCAAATTTTAACATATAACATGTTCCCACCTCATCAAAGGTAATTGTCACACTTTTAAGGGGGGTTTTATCGCCCCCATGTTTTGACCAGAATCAGTATTAAATGCAACCAAATACTCATTTGGGTGGCCATAAAGTTATTTCAATATATTTGCGATGCTGATGAAAAAAGTTAAATACTTGGGTGGTCTCCAGATATATTATCCCAACATATAAGACAAACATGCCAAGGGGATTCCGTATCAATCTAGGCCCTACTATTTTGTTAATATCTATAACACCCATAGGTACGTACACTTTTTTTATGTCATCAATATGGTTTTTACAGATATTCATTGATTGAGATGAGGGAACATATAAAGAAACGTCCACCATTAGCAACAGCCGAAAAGGTTCAGCAATATGTGAGGGTAAGCTTGCATTTACTTTCTAATGCTTGACTGTTGTTAAATCATGTAGAAATACAGAAATCTGAATATTTAGTTTTGCATGATGCTGTAAGATTTTGTAGAAAAAAAAACATTATGTTATATATTGTAGGCTACAGGTAAAGAAGCAATTGTTGCAGGATTTTACCATGAAGGTTATGAAGAACCACTTCTAATGCTCATGAAACGAAGAGGTGTTCATGCTGGTTTGGTGGTTAAGGTATGAACATGTTAATAGTTATCTAAAGGTGGCGATTTTCATCATTGGTAAAATGGTAAACACGTTGATTTGGGTTATACTTTGCCTCCAATGGGTCAAATGTGCAAGCGTGCTGGAAGTCACCTAAAATGTATTCAGTTATTCACAACTATGAACCCTTCCAAGTTATTTTATTTCAAAAATATTATTGTTGTGATACTATTGCTCTTTAATCATATTCAAAACATTAGTTTTGTCCCGATCTGGTTTGTCCCGATTGCTAAGTGTTTTGTGCCTTATGTCCAAGGCTTGATACCAAACCACATCGAGCCGGGGGTCTCACTGGAAGCAGCCTCTCTATTCTTAGGGTAGAGGTAAGGCTATCTACATCTTACCCTCCTCAGACCCTACCTTAGCTTTGCTATAGGTGGGATTAACTGAGTATGATGATGATGATGATGATGATGATGATGAAAACATTAGTTTTGTATAAAATTCAAGAAAATAGATGATAAAAGTTGTTGGCGGGACTTTATCTTTAAGTTTAGAAAGGGATTTAATCATGGAAAAAAAAAGAAAGAAAGAAAGAAAGAAAAGAAAAAAGAAAAGAAATTGGCAAAAGTCCGTAGGTTTTTTTCAAGAGTTTCTCTCTTCTTTTTTACTGAAATGTTGATGATATTATCACATGTAGGGCGAAGAGGGAGCACTTTCAATGACAATGAAATCCCGATCCGTAAATGCATCAAAAGGACTTCCTGTTAACTATTGTTCTGGCTTTCGCTCACTCAACACCCCACCAGCTTATGACGTGGATGGTACAGTGAACTGCATCATTTTCTTTTCTTTTTTTTTTTTTGTAAAAATTATTTTAGGGTCAGGGTTTTATTAAGCTTATGTTGATGTCTTGCATATTTGAGAATCTGAAATACCGTATAACTAAGCTTATCACAACTTTAATTTTTCTATTTTATGGTTTTAACAGGAGTATCTCGTGAGAATTTTTCCTTTGTAGTGGATGCAAAAGAGTATGGCTTTGAACCCTCGGACACTCCAAGAACTGATAAATCGGTATGTTTTTTGTCATCTGTGATGATCTTTTTGCAAACCACTATACGAGAGGTGGAAAGTTTACCTATGAATGGGTCAGTTTGGGTTAATGTTTTCTCTTAAATTGTTTTAAACAGGTAATACAGAAAACTAGCTGTAAAGAAAATGTATGGGTTAAACGGATCATAATTATCGCGCAGTGTATTTTTAAAACATAAAAAATCCTCATTATAATTTTAAGAGGGTGCTTGTGCCTGTCTTTTAAACACTTGTAAGCTATGTGGAATACTTGCATATTTTAGTGTGAATCATTTATTTCAATCTACTTATTATGTAGATAAATGCTTTTTAATCATACATGACCCGTTTAATATTTATATGTAGTTCAAAAATTGGATATAAAGGTCAACCCAACTCGACCATTGTCACATTCACTGAGAACTGTTGATTAGCATTTTAAAAATCATGCACAATGTTTTCTGGAATTTCAGGTTTCGAAGAACATAGAACTGGGCTTAGCAGCACTACAGGGAGAAAAGGGCCAGCATATGACCGGATCGTATTAAATGCTGCGATGACCGATCACTTACTTGGATGTACAGGTGCAGAAGATGTATCAACCGCACTTGATCGAGCCCGGGAAGCCATTGACAGTGGGAAAGCCTTGAATCGACTCTTGAATTACATAAAGATTTCACACAAAGTCCAATGAACAATGTAACATGCTGGTGCTATACTTTTTTTTTTTTAAATTAAAACACACAACATACAATTGAGTTGTAGTTTGCCTAAAAGGATTTTGTTTTCGCAACATGTTAAAAGTTAGGATACTGTAAGCATATATACAATTTTTTGGCTTTTTTATGGTTAATTGCCGAATAAAGTGACCAGGCTTCGATTCTTATCACTGTCGAAGAACCTAATTTATTAGAAGGTTGTACCACCTTGGAATCATATGAACCAACCACTTGATGCGCTTGATTTAAGCTATATGTCTTGAGCTTGGCTCGTAAGTAATTTTTGAAACTTGAGGGCAACTTTATCTCGGCTTATTTACATCCCCAGTCGCACTATGGGGTTGGGACAGTTTGGCATGGAACATGGATTCTAGTAAATGATAAATCGAATATGCGGAAATGAGTTTTTAGCCCAAACCAATCCATCAAACACGAAAAAGAATCTAAAATAATTTAAAGACTTTAATTTTTAATAGTTTGTATTTCTTTTAACAGCGAGTCGTAGATTTTCAAGAATAAATGCACAACCTGCACGCTGCAGGATTTGAACTCCCAATCTTTTGGTTGTGGAGTAACCATAAAAGCACCAGGATGTCCCGTTGGGGACTATTAATTTGGTTCTTTAATCAGAGAAATTTGCAGAAAGTTGGGTTGACTTTTTTTATGCAATTAATCTCATTCATACAATACAGAAAAATGGCATACATGAATCTTCTGTTTGTCACAGAAGCATGATTTTATTAACTTAAAACAACAATAAATGATGTAAAATTCAGGCTGGTTTGGAACAAAATCTCTCTACATAAAAAAAAGAAAAAAAAAAGAAAAAAGATTTTGCTTTTATATTTGCAGAGTAGCTGCTATGGAACTAGCAAGACTCAGGACTTCAAATGGAGGCTTATTCTTCACTTCCTTCACTGTCAGAGGACACGAGTCCGTTATCCAAAAGAATGTCAACCCGTCATCGGGTTGTCCTGAAAAGTTAATGGGCCATGGGAATGATGATCAAAATAAAACGTATAGTAGTTAATTCTTTTGACTTAACCGGTCTGAATAAAAAACTTACCCAAATCGACCCAATTTGATTTGTCAGATTTGCTTGGACAATATAAAATTACAAACAAAATAATTATATGTACCTCCAGTATCGTGTTTAAACCGCTCCCAGGACCTCTTAGGAAAAACACCATGGGTCACATATGCACTCACTTTTTTTGCACCATGTTTAGCCAACATTTTCTACAATAGAAAGTGACAAGTATGATTATAACTAACATGAAGATTAATCAAGTAATTAATTTATTTACAAAATTTTAAAGCAATATATTTCAATCATATTTATTTAAGAACGTATATTTCAATCCTGTTTGAAAGGTAACAAGCAAAAATGGAAATATTAGAAGAAAAAAAAAAGTTCTTAAAAATTTCGAAAGGGAAAAAAGTAACATTTTTCGATTTACAAAAGTAGACATCTGGGCCTTATATTATTAAAAAACACGCTTTTCTGGGAAAGAGGACTGGGCTTCCGGGTTTTTCCAGGATTTTTGGATAGACCAGGCTTTGAGAAAGATTATTCGGCCCACATTAGCCTTTCGGGCTAGACTGTTCCTAGGACTGGGGCCAACCTGGCTTTTACTGAGTCACGACTCAGGCCTTCTCAAGAAGCCTAGTTGTGCACCTCTAGTGTAAAGGAACAACTTCGGATATCCTTTTATCATTTCCATGAGATTATTATTGAAATAAACGCCCCACTTACGGTGTGCGCATATAATGTATATATGTGTGGCCCTCGGGGGGCAAAAGTAAAGTTGCACTAGTTTTAACGTTATTTTACTAATTTCGTGAAAATAACGTTAAAACCGACGGACGGTTAATCATGCATCATGTGGTGGCGTTGATAGCCAAAAGACAAAGGGTACATGCACCGATCGGGTTTGTCTCGATTGCTACGTGTTCTGTGCCTTATGTCCAAGGCTTGATACCAAAACCACATCGAGCCGGGGGTCTCACTGGAAGCAGCCTCTCTATTCTTAGGGATAGAGGTAAGGCTGTCTACATCTTACCCTCCTCAGACCCTACCTTAGCTTTGCTATAGGTGGGATAAACTAAGTATGATGATGATGATAGTTTCATGTAATACTGATTTCTTTTCCTCACCTGACATTCAATCAGAGTTCCACCTGACTGAACAAGATCATCAACTATCACAACATGACGGCCTTCCGGGTCTCCTTCTTTAATGCGTACAATTCGTTGATCACCTTCCCTAACTTTTGTACAAATAATCTGCGCATAAAAACCAGTGAACAATGATGAATGAAACCTTAGCAATGACTAGAGCTGAAAAAATGGACTGGTTGGGTAACAGGTGTTGAAACAAGTTTACAGAAATAATATTTCAATAATAAAAATAATTATAAATTAATGAAATGATATAGGAGGTTTATGCATGAAAAAATACTGTTTTGGTGACTTTGATTCCTTTGATGTGTTTCCTTATTAGCTCTGTAGTTTATTTTACTAGTTTGATTAGTTAGAGATCAAACAAAACCGAAATCAACCCTTATGCCACAAGCACAGTGAGAGCATTCTAAAAGAATAAGTAATCTTTTTAACTTCTTGACATGAGAACATAAGTATTTACCAAGATATATATTGTATGAATATATATTAAGTTATTAATAAGGTTGTAATAAGATTATTCAGTTTACATTATTCTGTTTAATTCAACATTCTATTTTTGTTTAGATTATACATTCTATCAATTCACAAGGCTTATTAGACAATCATGTTTACTCAGTACTAAAGCATAAATAAGGTTAAATGGTAATTTTCTATCATTCAGAGCCTTTGGTTTGTTATGTGTTATCAAACAGGCCCTAAGAAAGATGAGAAACAGAAGAAAATAAAACACCAATTTATATCACATACCATAGGAAAGTGCTGTAGCTGTTTGTGAAACCGTTTCCACGCCCCGTCATCTGGAAAAGCAATGGATATCTATTTTTTCCCATGTTGAAGAGAAAAAGGAGTCTTAGTATGGTCATTATAATAAACAGCTTCAACAAAAAAACTACAAGAAATAGTAGTATGCAGTTTCACTATAGAAAGACAGACACATAGTTGAAAGAGACATAAGTGATTACTTTACTATCTCAAACTACAGTTGCTTAGTGTTTCATATTACTTTAGGTTCATGAGAATATAGGCTTGAATATGTTTACGCTAGTTAGAAGTTGCAAAATAGCAGGCAGGGTAATCGACAAAATGGGTCACAGTTGAAATGTGCCATTTTCAGAAGGTGCCAAAACTTGCTGGGCCGGGCAAGCAGACCCAAAAACACCTTTTGTGCCCATTAACACTGTTCTCATATAAAATTATTGTGTTAGTTATGATTAAATTAACAATATCAATCTTAAAGACAATGACTTAGGAAGTATTTATAAATTATAAATAGACTTTGAACGACGGAGAACACATTTGACCCCTTTTAGAATGCTTTTTTATTTGACCTGAGAGAAATATGAAAACAAAAACTAAATTGGCACGTTCATAACTAAATAGTTCAAAATTGTCACCTATAGTGGTTGGTCATCCTTCTGCCCTTTTGTGTTGTCAACTTTATAAAAACTAATGCATTTCTGTTTAATTAATGTTGTTCTTTTTAAATGCTATCCTGGAGTAAATACAAATAGAAATACAGGAGAGACCTATCATAACAGCTTAAGAAATATACACATAGCAAGATAAGTTACAATTTAGACTTACGGACTTACCATACCTTAAGAAAAACTAATATCAATCTCTGCTTTATAACTACCAGAATAACTAACAATCAGACATCGATATGAGCAAGAATATACAAGCATCAAACTGAATAGTAAAACAAACTGTAAACCAAGAAAAGTAATATTACATTGTCAGAGTCAGGAAGCTGTTGAAGCCTACTTTTAAGCAAAGGGATCCCACTCTCAAAACATGGTAATACGTTATCAGTAAAGTAGAATCTTTCCTGCAGGAATCCAATAATGGCAAAAGGTTATAAACTAAAAAATCTTATACCCTAGTTGATGTAGGATACAAATGAAACAAAGGTCCTAGAATAACAAAGCAGATGTTTTAAGATGAAATGAAAAGCTCTGTGTAGAGTGGCATTTTCGACCAATTTACTTATGAATGAGTCAATCTAAGTTTTGCTTATCTCTAATGGGTCAAATTTAAAACAAATAGCTTAAAAGGAAACAGATTAGGGGTCTTTACATTTCGAATGTTGCCCAAAGTGTTTTTTAACGTATAAAACCATGTATACCATTTAGTTGAAAAGAACAGATTAATATTTATCTGAAACCCCAAGTATCTATAGAAAGTTAATATTTTGAACAAGTGTTTGAGGACAATCTGTACCAATTCTTGTTTATATATTAGGGATAACATATGCGGAGGCCAGACAATGAATTTAACTTTTTTTTAACTAAAGGCACTCATGTATTGAAATTACTTTATAAGGCACCCATGTACCCAAGTTTCAGTTATATCAAACCCGGCCAAAACATGCTCGATGACGAAAACCCTTAAAACTATTGCTAAGACAATGAATCCATTTTATTGAGCTATTAATAAGCGATGATTCGAGGGTTCTTTTTCCAATTTATACCTTGACATGTTTTTCTTCTGGATTTTACTCATGTGATGTGACATATCAGGTAGTTTCAACATATGGGGGGCCATAAACCAAAAAAAAAAAGTTGAATAGTAGGTGACCTTCACAGACATTATCCCAAAAGACTTAGCTGTTTTGACCTAAACCCTTTGACTTGTTACCCAACCATTCCCGACCCCCTCATTTTGCCACCTCTAGCTCTATGGATATTGGAAAGTATGGGACAATTGTAAATGGCACCAACCTGCAAGGCATGGATATCATATATCACCACACTAGTAGGTCCACCCCTTGATATTGGAATGTTTGACAAAAACCTAGCAAGAGTGAAAGCTGTTGCAATATCCCCTTCATCTTCCATGCGTTCCGAAGTCCCGGTTGGGAAGAACGGAAGGACCAAAGTGAAAGATGAAATGAAGAGTTTTGGCAATGCATAACTAATTGATAGTTGCTCAAAGATAACTCCAGGAGAACTAAATGATGCAAGGAAAGCTACATGCTCTCCTCTTATTCCATGAGCATTAGGTATTGACAAGTTTGGAAATCCATCCTCAAATTTCCTGAAATTCCAATTCTTTTCTTCAATCCAGTTTAATAGATTATAAATTTATAATCACAATAGTCACATAATCACTTTCAAATAGGACTGTAAACAAACAAAACAACCGAACAAGGCATTGTTCATGTTCGATTGTTAAGCTTTTATATAGTCAAACAAACGGTTGACAAACACGGAACCGAACAATTTTTCATGCAGGTGTTCGTTCGTTAAGAAAATGATTTTGGTCGTGTTTGTTTGTGTCCCGTTAACAAACGTGAATGAACACAAACAAACATACACTTATTTCAAAAATAAATATCTGAACATTCTTTTTCTCATGCATTAGACATAATCACCTAAACTTAGCATTATAAAGTCAAGTAATTGACATAATTATCTAAAAGTTCAAAAAATAACATACATGAACGAACTTAAACAAACGAACACATTACCGAACATACAGGAACACAATTGAATGCACGTGACCAGTTCATGTTCGTTCATTTAATTACTCGAACAGAATCACTTATTTATGTTAATTAATTTATTAAACAGACGAACATAAACGAACTTCCTACCAAACGATTCACGAACAATTCACTCTACGTTCAATTAATTTCCACCCTTACTTTCAAATCAAACCTAAAATAACCACACACACACAAACACACACTGAATTAACCTCCAATTGATACTGCGAAGCTCAATAGCATCAGACTGAGCAGCAATACGTTGAGCTAGGGCTTCCATTTCGGCAGCATAAAACAAGCAAACCTTTTTGAAACTTTTCAATCCTGAATTATTATTCATTTGCATCGGAGACGTAGACGGAGGCTTGAGAATAATGTGAATTGGATCACTTCCTGCAACACAATCAACAGTCCACTGTTGTTGCTGTTGTTGTTGTTGATGGTGGTGATGGGAGCCGTTGTCAGAGGTGTTATGTTGACAATATATACGAGCTCTGTTACAGGTTATAGATCGATTGTTGTTGTGAATAAAAGGGTTGAAGAATGTAGGTGAGGGTTTTGTAACGAGTTTGTTAGGGTTTAGTGGTGGTGGTGGTGGCGGCGGTGCTGATTGAGAGGCTGCCATCTGGCGGTGGCGATACGACGGAGTTATGGGTAGTTTCTGACTTTTTTCCGGTTTTTTAGCGGCGAATTTTTCGGTTATGTGATAACGATTTTCTTTTCCAAGGATAGAACTCGATCAGTTATACCTTATGCATCAAAAAGTGTATCTTATTTTAAGAGGGGAATTTTTTTTAATAAACATATTTGGTTAATACATTCGAGATAGTGAAATTTAGCTAAAACCAGAACTGAAGATAGTATCATAATAATTTTGGTTGGTATCAGTATAGTACACTACCGTCACAAGTCTTAAATTGGTACATAATATAATACCAGTATTGAAATTGAATTAAATTTAAAACCGAATATCGTACTGTGTATATGTTAGTTCAGTACTGCATTCGGTACAAAGTTTCTCTTTTCTATTCTAGCATGTTATACACAGTGAAAGTGATATTTTTAAAACAATTTTGTATTCGGTACAAAGTTTCTGCTTCCTATTCTAGCATGTTATACACAGTGAAAGTGATATTTTTAAAACAATTTTGTATTCGGTACAAAGTTTCTGCTTCCTATTCTAGCATGTTATACACGGTGAAAATGATATTTTCTTTCATATTAAACGAACAAAACAACTTACATTTAGATGGTGGGTAAGCGAGCAACAAGCTGCACCGCTTTTCCTTTTGAATCGTAAAGCCCTGCTAAACACAAACCCATGATAAGTGTTATTATTGTATTTAACTAATTGATTAGCACGTGTAGATTTTGGGCTACAAAAGAATAAACAAAGGGCCCATAGGCTTGGGCTCATATCTTGATCCAATTCAATGGTGTTCAATCCTTGTGACCCATCGTGGCTCATGTTCTGATGGGTTATTTTATAAGACCCATAAGACCATAATGTATCAATGTTCTACTCTTATATACATGTAAAAGCTAACATTTGAAAAGTCCCATGGTACATGCTTTTTTAGTAGCTGAAAGTAAAACCAAATTGAATGATAAACTAGATGAATGACTATTAGGATTAGAGTGTAAAGGTTTAACGACAAGTCAATTTAAAACCATGTGTCTAACATCAATGGTGCAAACGATGAGGATGACACTCGTATTAATATTGAAAGGCTTAGTTGTCACGTACACAACCAAGTTAAGTATTTAGGATCATTTGTTTAGAGAGAGACATATGTTGGAAAAATAGGTGAAAAGAGTATTTTCACAAATATAGGAAAATGAGTTTTTCCTAACTTTGGACTAAAATATATATTTGAAACAGATGTTTATTTATATATTTCTTTGTGGGTTTATGTTCTTTGTTGTGAGAGCTTCGCAACGAACCAAACCACGTCCAAAACGGAGCTAAGATGAATGAGATATCGATGCTCAAAGTTTGGCGAATGAAACATTAAATGCTGAAATGTGGAACGAAGTGAAACTTGTCCCACATTGGAAGAGTGATGATACCAAGAGTGGTATATAAGTGGGAACACTCCTTCCTAATTGTTTCATGGGAGCACACATTGTGGCACTCGCTAAGGGTGCGGAGGGCACCCTAACTCGATGGGCGCAATGTGGCGCTTTGATGGCGCACTTCGCACACACGCATCACCGCGAGCCGCCTTAGTATTTTTGAACTCACGTTCGAGGTTCAGTACATAGGCTGTGATGAACAGGTGGCGAGTGAGCTGTGTGGCTCACGAGTTCACGCGGAAGACAGGAGGCGTCTTGATCCGCGTAAGAGGTTCCAGGTGGGCGCGCAGGAGCTGCTTCCGCTGACGTATAACGTAACTACGTTGTGCGCAACAACGTCAGACGCGCGTCAGAAGCTTCAAGAACCAGCTGTTTCAGTGTCTGTGTTGTAACAGTCAAAGTCAAATGTAACTGTTAGCATTAAATACAGAATTAAAAGGCATTGAAGACGTTCAATGCACTTTAATTCTCGTTTTTAATTCTTTGACCATTTGACTCCTAGACTTCTCTATAAAAGCAAGGATCACTTGCTTTGTAGACACCAATTCACCTACATCTCTCTATACTCTCCAACTTCTGTTCTTCATTTTATTCAAGGTACTCTTCGGGTTCTAGAGCCAAACTCCGGCAGTACTACTGCTTAGGCTGTTGTACCCTGGGAAACAAAACGAGCTCGTGATAGACTCGGAATTTGTTTTAAGGGCCCCGTGTTCAACACGATTCTCAGCCAAAGAATTCTGTTTCTACCCTTTTTTCTTGTATTTCTTTTATTTCAGTTGTAACTTGTATTGTAATTTTGCTCTCATTTCATTTGTAATCGTAATAAAAATATTGTTTATTTTATTTTATATACGAACGGTTCCTACAACATATACAGTGATGTAACCCATCACGTTCAGATATTTTGGTGCAAATAGAGAGCAATCGCAAGTGTATTGTGTGATAAGAGGTTCCCGTTAAGATTAAATGGAAACTTTTTTAGGGTTACAATTCGTCCTACTATGTTATGCTGAACAAATTATTGAACCATCAAGAAGACACAAACACAAAAGATGGATTTAATATAGATGATGTGAATGTGTGGACAAACAAGGATGGACTGAATAAGAAGTGAAGTTTTCCGGAAGAAATTTGGGGTGACATGCGTGTCGCAAAAGATAAGGGACAAGATATTGAGATAGTTTTGGCATGTGAAAATAAGATAAATGACAACACGAGTGAAAACCATGAACACACTCAATGATTTGCTAGACTAGTATCTCCATGGAGATAATTATTAACCATAAGAAGACATCATACTGGGGTTATGGATTGATTCGGGCATGTGTGGTTATATTTTATATTTGTCTTGTGCCCTTAGCCTTTTCTATCATTTGTTTAGCTTACCCTTAGCTTTGCCTTAGCATTGTTTTGGAGAATATACTTATTCAAAATGGATGAAAGTGTTTTCCTTTTACAAAAATTCAAAGGGTCCCGAACTTTATATTTCGCTTAAGGCCTCCAAAAACGTTAAAACCGATCATCATCATACCCCCTACAAATATCATAAGAATTTACAAATTTACAAACTTTAGTGATTTATGAGTCCACAATGACACCAATGTTATGTAAACATGACTTTAATAATGATAATAATAATAATAATAATAAAATAATCAACCTCTCTCTAGTTTGTTGACACATGTTTTTCCAATTGCCATTATTGGATTGGGATTCAAGTGAGGACAATGAAGATGGTGGAACCAATATGAACCATATTTTCCTAGTTTAAACTCAGACCACAGTCTCACTCCCCATTTATCCCCAATTTAATCCCTATTTTCCTTCAAATAATCCATCTCTTCCATTTCAGTGGCTCACACTCTTCCCTTTACTCTATTTTACAACCCCACACTCTTGTCCTTTTCTATACCTACATATTATTTCCTACGCACATTTCATTTCCCCCTCACTCTGCTTCCCTTTGTTCATCAAGATTAAGGTACCATTTATCATAAAGTTTTGATCTTTATCATCAAGTTTGGATCTTTATTGTTTATTTGTTATGGGTTTTTGTTGATTTTGTTATTCTTGTTGTTTGGTTTTGATTAATTTGTGTGTTAGATGTATCTTTTATTGACTCTGTTTTGTCCTTTAGTGGAAAGACTCTGTTTTTTTAGCTTTATCAATCTGATCGGTTTAGGAAATGATTGTTGTGTTGTTTAGTGTTTAAATTGGAGCAAAATTATAATTGAAATAACTATTGATCATCTGTTCTAATAGTCAAACAGACTTTGCTTTTTAAAGTCAAACATAGTAGTTTTCGCCTTTTCGGATACAAGCTTGATAATTTGATATTGATCATCCCTTTGTTAATTATGTAGTTCTTGTTCTGTAGTTTAGTTTAGTTTAGTATTGTTTTTTATAATTGAAAGTTGGAATTTAGACTGAGTGACATGAAAAGTCAAAGTGCATGTATCTAAGTATAGTAAAAGTCAAAGATGAGGACTATGATGTCTTGCTATGTAACGTGGATGGATTTGTGTTGGATACTTGTTGTACGTGTGACATGTGATGTTCGGTGTAGCGTGAATTGTTTGTCGATGATATCAGAGAGTTCTAGCCTTATTTGAATTACTAATTTTGACATTTTACGGTTTCCTTATTCTTATAACAGTTGTAATTATTGGTTGGGCGTATGGTCTAAGAAGTTTTAGTTACTAATTAGATAGCTAAACACCTCATAAAAGGGATGCTATCGATAATTTGTAATGATTATGTTCATGTGACTTTGTTATAAAGTATGGGCTAACAACTGATCTATAATCACTAGTGACTTAACCAAGAATCATGTCACGCAAAGCATTGGATTATGATCAACTTAATGAGAATGTGAAGAAAGCCCAGTATGCTGTAAGGGGTGAGCTGTATCTTCGTGCTTCTGAGCTTCAAAAGGAAGGCAAGAAGGTTAGCTATATATTATTATTAATTTATTCATTTATATACAGTGGCGATTCTTTTAAGGGGCGGGGAGGGGCGGCCGACCCCCCGAATTTTCGCTCAGAAGTTCCGATTATATAGTATTCGTATATAAATTTTTTGGTATATAAGGTTTCGACCCCTCGAAACTAGTGACTTCCGACTCCCCGAAGTTTCGGGTCAAGATTCGCCACTGTTTATATAGCTTAATTATTTGTTTATTTTTTCATTACTTTATTGACAACTTATTGTTGGCCCTCTACAATTTGTCTATAAACAGTTAAACACTACTATTTACTATTACATTTGTTAAATCAAATCCAAAATTAAAACTTTTAAGGGCCTTTATGCTTTACATGGAGTATATGTTATCGGTTAATATGCGATAAAGCAACGTATTACACTAGATAAACATTTAGAGGCGTTTATGCTACTCATTGATGATGTTTACTTTGATTCTTATTCTTATATTTTGTGGGTCCTATTCAGTCCTCACATCAAGTAAAACGGGACCCACGATTATCTTCTCTTCTATAAATATCAATGTTGACTCATTTTACAGTAAATAAAATCAGCTACTTATAACATGTTTTCATCAAGAACATTAAGATGAGTCACAGCAGTGATGTTTTCTCATTTGATTAGTAATGATATAAGTTTTATAAGTAATTGACTTTATTTTATTTAATATGGAGCAGGTCAGTATGACACTTATAGTGTTGTGACTTGTGAAATGGTAAAATGTGATATTATCAAATAGAAAGATATATATGAAAGTTTGAACTTTAGAAACATACATAATATAAAATAGATGTGTTAGAATGTTTAATCTTCTACCTTAAATTTTGATAAAACCGTCTTTTAACTATTCCTTTGCAGATTATCTTCACAAATGTGGGCAATCCTCATGCCCTCGGACAGAAACCTCTGACATTCCCTCGTCAGGTTGCTAGTTAAAGTTTTTTTTTTTTTTTAAGTTTCCGTTGGTAAATTGTTATATTGCTATGAATAAAAGATAATTGACATAAGTTCATGTATCTAATATAAGCGGAACATGTATTGTTACAGGTGGTTGCTCTTTGCCAGGCTCCATTTCTTCTTGATGATCCAAACGTCGGGCTTTTATTCCCGGCTGATGCAATTGCAAAAGCGAAACTGTACCTTTCTTATACATCAGGGGGTCTAGGTATTCTTTATAAAGACACCCTTTTAAGCTTTATAGTTTTTTCTATTTTTCTTTCTCTTGTTTTTAAAAAGTAAGTTAATAAACTATGTCTTATCGATCCTTTAGGTGCTTATAGTGATTCCCGTGGTCTTCCTGGAATAAGGAAAGAAGTTGCTGAGTTCATTGGGAGGCGTGATGGATATCCAAGGTCGTAAACATATGATCTTGATACTTAATTCAAGTTTTATAAGAAAACTTTGTGCCTTTGTCTTTAAGGATCAATTCTGAGTCTTTTTCTTAAAAAGAGATTATCTTTAGGTGTTTTGCACCAAGACTAACAATATTATTTATTATACTTGGTGACAGTAATCCAGAACTCATATATCTCACTGATGGTGCAAGTAAAGGAGTAATGCAGATCTTGCAAACTATTATTCGTGGTAACGGTGATGGGGTATGTGGTCCCATGTCCAAAGCATAATATCTTTTGCTCCAATAACCACACAAAAAAAAAAAAAAATTCTTTTATTGTTTTAAATTTTAATATGTAAGTAATCACACCTTTTTAGCAATCACAACATACAATACATATACAATTTATAAGAATCGGTTCCATTTTTATGACCCCGCATGTTCTTAAAAAGTTGTGTTAAGATTGAGCGAAGCTCGTTAAATAGCTAAATTTGAAGAGTTTGAGAAAATACTTATCAATAATAAAACGTATGTCGTATGGTTCATAATTAGTTCTTCGCCATTTGTTTTTAGATTCTGGTTCCCGTCCCTCAGTATCCACTATACTCAGCTGCCATATCTCTGTTTGGTGGTTCACTTGTACCGTATTACCTTGAAGAAAATGCTAATTGGGGTCTAGATATTAACAACCTACGCCAGTCCGTTGCAGAAGCGCGCTCTAAAGGAATAACTGTAAGATTTCATACATTTGCCATTAGGGGTGTATTTGAGACAATTTACGATTGGTGGACTCATGATACGAAGTTTATAATTAATTAATTATGATCAGGTAAGGGCAATGGTGATTATTAACCCTGGAAACCCAACTGGACAATGTCTCAGCGTTGATAATCTGAAGGAAATACTGAGATTCTGTTACCAAGAGAACTTGGTCTTGCTTGGAGATGAAGTTTATCAGCAAAATGTTTATCAGGATGAACGTCCGTTTATAAGTTCCAGAAAGGTAATTATTAATTCATGTTATATCTAATCAAAAGTATTTCCCTGATTCCTAAATCCATGTTTTTGTTGAAACCAATGTTTTGAAAACCGGACCGGACCGGCCGGTCGGACCAGTGTCCGGGGCCTGGACCGGTCAGGTTCCCATGGTTGGACCGCCTTGCAGCTAAACCGGAGTTGGACCGGAAAACCGGCTGTCGGACCGAAAACCGGGGTTGGACCGCTTTATTTTATTTTATTTTATTTTTTGGATTTCGATGCATTTTTGGTCCGGTTCGTTGGACCAGTCGGACCGGTGAACCGCCCGGGGGTCCGGTTCGACGTCCGGTCCAGTTCTGAAAACAATGGTTGAAATTGAAACTACTATACTAGAAACAAGAAATGCTAGGTTTAACTTCATTACAAGCCAGTCATTTAAAAAAAAAAATTTAAGTGATCGTTGACCTCAAAGTCAAATTCCACTTTTCAAATGGAGTGTGTTGAGATGATTTGTTATCCTAATTTTTGTTGCACTTTGAAGGTAATGTTGGACATGGGCCCACCAATTAGCAAAGAACTCCAGCTTATTTCCTTCCACACTGTGTCAAAAGGTTTCTTAGGTGAATGTGGACAACGTGGTGGATACTTCGAGATGACAAACATCCCTCCAGAGGTTTATTCCTTAATTAATTTATTGATTTTTTTCATCCACCTAAAGTTGGTTGGGTGGTTAGTTTTTTTTTTTTTTATTATTTTTGCTTGAATAAGTTATTAAGAGACCTATGGTTAAGAAAATCTTTAATTTTTTTTATTTTAAAATGTTAGATGTTAGTGATTTAGTTGGGTTACTTTATATACTTTAGATAATATGAGTTTCTTACTAAGTGTTGTATCTGATGTTACAGTCAGTTGAGGAGATATACAAAGTTGCATCGATTTCACTCAGTCCCAATGTTCCTGGGATGATATTTGTAAGTCGAATTAAATTTTATATGATCAGAAAGTCATGATATTTTCTTATAATTAATGGTTTTTAAACTTTTAATAGATGGGATGCATGGTCAGCCCTCCAAAACCTGGTGACATCTCATATGACCAGTTCATTAGAGAAAGGTAAGAACCGTTCATTTGAATTCTTTTCTTGCATAGGCTAAAATTACCTATGTGTCTTTTTTTTATCGTTACAAAAGATCACTTTTTTTTTCAAAGGGTATGTTAGCCGTTTTATAGTTAAATAATACTCTGGATCTTACCACTGTCGCGTTTGATTAGTACAACATTTGTTGTCGGTAATAATGGGTAGATCAGACGTTTTACGATGTATCCTGTCCAAATCATTAAAAGGATACAGATTAACAATTACATTTTTTGGAGAACTTTCAAATCCAAAATTACTTGTTTACCCATTGATGTTACTGTCTTTGGTCTAGAAATCATCTATTTTGTCGTCGCGGAGGATATTTAGTCATTTTTATTGGTAAACTAATGCAGCACGGGCATCCTTGAATCACTAAGGAAGAGAGCACATATGATGACAGACGGATTCAACAGTTGCAAAAATGTTGTTTGCAATTTCACGGAAGGTCAGTCGTTTTCTGAAATAACTACTGATCATATCTTTCTTAATCGGCCGCTTTTAATTTTTATTTTTTTTTTAATTTTTTTTGGGTATATATATTATTAGGTGCCATGTATTCATTTCCACAAGTTAAATTACCTCCAAAAGCAATTGAAGCTGCAAAACAAGCTGGAAAGGTTCCGGATGTCTTCTATTGCCTTAAGCTTCTAGAGGCCACTGGCATTTCAACTGTTCCTGGTTCAGGGTTTGGCCAAAAGGATGGGTAAGTCATTTTTATACTTGTTAACTTTATTCGTACACGTTACAATATGGGCGGGTTGGGTGGTTTTGTTTCTTAAACATCTGCTCGTTTTTGTGACTGTTATTATGTCAATGCGTTCAATATGATTATACAAATATGTTGCTACAGTAACAATTTGATTTTTTAAAGGATGAACGATTTAAAAGGTTTTACGCAGTAAAACTACAGTTTAGATAGATGACTTTCAAATTGTTTGACCTGAGTACCTGACCGATAAACCACAACCCAAATTGACTCGTTTCTAAATTAAATTGGTCCGTATTGCCATCATGCCATGTAAATATAGCTTAGCTATTTTTTGGCCCGTTTCTTTTTTAGCTAACCTTTTCTATTTTACCCCTTCGACCCATAACCAATATCAACCCCCCCGACCAAAGTTTAAAAGAACGGAAACGAGCCTCGAGGCGTTTTCCCTTCGCCTCATGAGGCGTAAGCCTCGAGGCGAACCGAGGCGTAAGCTCGAGGCGTAGTCAAAAATAAATATGAAAATTATGTGTCTATAAAAAATAAAATACTTGACCTAGAAAAGTCTAAAACATCAAAAACTCACATCAAAAATAAAATAATTGACCCGAAAAGTCTATAACACCAAAAAAAACACATCAAAAACACCCTAAACCAACCGAGGCGCAGATTTTCTTAGCGTCTCAGCCCTTAGAGGCGTATGTACAATATGAACCCCATTTTTTTAACCATGCCCCCGACCACCCCCTTCTCATGCACGATGGACCTATTTCATATCGATGGACCGGTAATAATATCTTCTTTATTATTATTATTTTGTTAAATAGGGTTTTCCACTTGAGGACAACTATCTTACCAGCTGAGGAGGACATGCCTGCAATTATGGAAAGTTTCAAGAAGTTCAATGATGCATTCATGAATCAATATGAAGGCAATTCATGGTACTCAAGGATGTAAGGTGTGCATGTTTTACCGGGTATCGGTATATAATATGCGTGTATAGTTCACCCGAACTTGCTATCCGCTACTTGTTATAATTGTTATTCAACTTTCAACCTTCCGTATTATCTGTTAATGTATACTCACTCAAGCATCTTCATTCACATCCTTAGTTAACCAACTTCTGTTCTCTTTATAGCATATTACATCGCTCTTTTTATGCTATGCTCGGTTTGTTTTAGTTGATGTCATAGGATAGCAACACACTTGGTTATACTCAGTAATTTCGTCACGTGTTAAATATACCTTTTTTTAAAACGAGTTACTAGGTAATAATTTATTGGAATAAGGTTATTGGCAAGAAAGATGACATGGTAGTTTGATAATTTAGTTGTATCCTACAGCGTGGGAACGTTATGGCATGTAAGCTAGAAACTTGTCGTCGGGTGACCTGAGTATCAAATTAGACTCTTATTTTCATGTTCTAAAGAAAATAAGTTTATATTGATTTCTTTTATCATCTTCAAAATAGGGTAAATGAAGATGAACTAGGAGAGAACCGTAGAAACATGTTTTTGGAGTTGAAGATGAAAATAACCTTCACATGTCAATCACAGGATGACTTGTATTTCTAAGGCTATGGGGTGTGAAGACGGTAAGTAACCGCCGTCCTTTACTTTTGGCTCATGTCTGAGACATGCACACCACCCCCTTTGCCCCGTCCCAACTACCCCCGTTCCCCCCGTCCTCTATGAAACATATGGGACGCACCAATCATTTAATTTCTTTTATTTATTATCTTTTTTATGTCTCCACCAATTATATCATTTCTTTTATTTAATATTAAAAAATAAATTAGTAAGTAATAAACGCAAGAGACATGGGTTTTTCATGTCTCCACACCCTTGCTATGTCTCAACCAAGAGAACATGAGAGCCATCCTAGATGACATTGAGACATGGGTTTTTCATGTCTCCAAACCCCATAGCCTAAGCAATTGTGGTAGTATTAAAACATAACTAAGGAGGAGCTAGGATACACAAGGTACACCAAAATACCAAATACAACACATTATAACACAATATGTCACCCCTAGGCAAACATTTTGAGAACATATGTAATTTTTTTTAAAAGTTATTAATAAAAAGTAAAATTTAGGGGCTGTTTGGTAGCCTCTTAATCAGCCTCTTAACCATTCAGGTCTGAATCATTCAGCATTCAGACTGTTTGTTTCAGCATCTGAATTGAATGATTAAGTGCTGAACCATTAAGCTAATAAGGGATGCTGAATGATTCAGCTCTTAACCATTCAGAGCCTCTTAACAATTCAGACCATCTTAATGATTCAGCACTTAATCAACCAAATAGCCCCTTAACCTTATAATATGTAGTATTCTTATTTGATTTTTAAAATTTGTATTTTTATTTCATTCTCTTTGTATTTTGTTGTTAATATTTGTTGTAGGTTGATTCTTTTTTGTTATTACTCTCTTTGTAGAACTTTTTACTTGCTAACTTGTTACCCTTGTAGTCATGTTTATATGTTGCAATTTGATGAATTAAGTTGATGTTAACCAGGTGGTTTCCCGCTCGTTGCGGCGGGGGACGCTAGTAAGATCAACTCATGAAGAAAGCTAATCCGATCCATAACATGATGTTAGTACATACAACGCAGAGAGCATACTCATTAACAAAATTTCAATGAAATCACAAACCCAACTCATGTTCGTTAAATTAATTATAAACTTTCGCTAAATAAAATTTCAATAAAATGACACACTCATATCAGATATTATTTAAAAAAAAGATTGCAAACTTTTGGTTTGCAATTAAAAAAAGAGAGCACACTCATTACTTGTGTGGACAAAACATGAGCAACATTTGCTGGTTTTGCGGACAGAGAGATAGAGCTGTTCACGAGCCGAGCCGAACCGAGCGGACCTTTGCTCGTGCTTGGCTCATTTACAAACTGAACCGAGCCGATCGGCTCATTTACAATCGATCCAGGAACTGAGCGAGCAGTGTTCGAGCGCACATTTTTTCGAGCGAGCGACGAGCGGTGAATGTTTTCGGACAACCATAAATTTGGGATGTTTCCTTTAATATTCTCGCTGCCTAGTGATGTCTGAGGTTCGACCGTTTGAGAATGATGCTCTAGTTGAGCATACTACAGAGAACGATTGTCTTGTTGTGGCGTAGGTTGATAGCAGGAGATGATTGATGGTGGACAACTAATGGGAATAGGAAGTCAAGCATGTTTTTTCACGACTTAGGGTTTTACAATTAAACTTATTGTTAATTTATCATTGAGTTGACTGAGCCAATAACTATAAATATAACTCTATATATGCATATATTGACATAAACTCAATAGAGTGGCATGTATAAAACTATAAATATAATTGTAATTAATGTTTATACATATAATTATATATATAATAAATTAATAAAAATTATATCGAGCCGAACCGAGCCGAGCAGACCTTTGCTCGTGCTTGGCTCGTTTACAAGCCGAACCGAGCCGATCGGCTCATTTACAACCGAGCGGAAAATCGAACGAGCAATTTCCAAGCAAATTTCGAACGAGCGGCGAGCGATCGGCGAGCGCAGAGCGTTTTGAACAGCCCTACACAGAGACCCATTTGATGAGTAAGGTTTTGGTTCAAGCATCAAGAGAAGGGAACAAAGCAACATGGGGTACAAAATTGGTAGTAGTTTTGGGCCTTTTAGCCGGTAGAAAATGAAGTCTTGCCAAAAAAATATAATTTTTTTTTTTGTGAAAGACTAATAATTTGTGTGAAACAAATTGTAATATGAAGCTCCCTACGCTATGAAACTATTTATAGCCAGACAAGTCCATTTAGTATTTTTAAAGGGTATTTTGAACATTTAGCTAACAATCAGTTATTTCTACACTGTGATCCCCTAATTAATGCTAATAGGTGAAATTTGTTTTTTTTTTGACGTGTTTCAAAATGATTATTATATTCTTCTGTTGCTGGTAATGGTTCAATCCAGGTAACATGTTCATCTATTAATAGTTTTTGCAAGACACTAAAACCATAAACCCTAATCGATTTGCAGGTAAACGTGTGAGCAAAACATAAACCCCCAACAAGAATCAAATACAAAATCATAAACCTTAATCAATTAGCAGCCAAAAAAACTGCCCTAATTGATTACCAAACCTAGTGAAACCTGTGATAGCATCGAAGACGAGATTCGGAACGAATAAACGATTAAATTTTTGGCGGTATTTAGGGAGGACAGAAGAAGGCGAGACATGGTAGAGAAGAGGTGAGAAGACGTATGAAAGCGGAAGGCACTATTTAATGATCCAGATTGATGCTGATCCTGGGGTGTTCAAACAAAGATTTTCTAGCACGCATATCTACGGCGAGACATTGATCACTTTCTCCAGATATACCTCACTCTGTGTTCCTTGATGCCTGTATTGAGTATTGTTCCTATTCATAAGAACATCACGGAATGACATACCTTCTGTCTGTCTTTTCCCTTTCTTCAACCCTGTATTAGCAACACCTCTCTTACCTTCCTTTCCTCAATCGGCCTCTTCTGCTGTTCTTCAACACTAACACAGATACAAGAATTGTAATTGCGAGTTTTTAATCAAAAGAGTTTAGATATGATTTTAGATTGAGACAATTCAAACAATAACACAAGGAACTCTTAATTTGAGTTGAAAGATGTAAAGGGTAAAAAGAAATATGATATACAGACTTGAGGATTAAAAAAAACACAACATAAAAACAGAGAATAAACCTTAGATCATTTGGTGGCTGCATCATCTACTTATGTAGATCTTAAAACACCATTTAACGATCTTTTCTCATTAAGAACACAAAGATACATTTTATTAGAATATAAAAAGTATAGGTTTGTATAAAAGAAGGTTCCAAGCACACAGACAATGGCTGTCAACGCGATGATGGAAGAGCACGCCAATTGTCAGCGAGAGTGAGGGCACGTTCTCGAGAAGTAGGTGAGAGCTGTTGAAGTATAACATTCTTCACATGAACCGCTGCCGTCTCACCACCACGACCCGCCAGTTCCAAGTATACTACAGCCTTCATCATCTGCCCTTCCTGTTAACCAAGTACAATAGTTACATTATTAGCCAGCAAAAAACAGTTTCAAAAACACAGAACGGTCAGAATTTGAAAAGAGACCGATACATCACTCTCTCGCATCCCATGAGAATTGCAGGATCGATCTCAAGTGAAGCATTTGGTAATTTGTTAAGCTTTAAGAACTCACTTCAACAAAAGCGAAGAACATGATGTTTGTTGTTCTAAAGTAGGCAAATTTGCTTTATAAAAGTAACCAACTTTGGTTTATTTTTGTTTTGTCAGGATAATTTACTTAATTTTTCCAATACAATGTTAGCACCCAAATTAGAAGTCAACATGGTCAAAGTTACCTAAATAAAAAGCTTCGAAAGTTGAAAGGTTTTTATTATCAATATTATTAAAATCAGGCCAAACAGAGTGTTAAATTATAGCTTTTTATGCAATTTGCCCTATTAGAAATGTTAAATGCCTGGCATAACCTTCTGTATGAGAATATGTCTAAAAACAAAAATTTATGACTCATGGCATAGGAAAGTGTATAATACTTCGAAGTAAATCGTTTCCTTTTTGCGAGAGTAATATTAAATGATTCAACTGTTATTTGTAGTAGTAATTACCGAAAATAGGGTGAGCCCATGCTCAAACTGAGCTTTTCTATGGCCATGATCAGCAGCAAGCTTCATCCATTTTCTTGATTGTCTATGGTTTTGCATAAAACCCTTGCCTAAAGAGTAACATAATGATACATTATACATAGCACGCACATATCCGCCCACTGCAGCTCGTAAATACCATCTCGCCTGTTCAAAACATAAAAAAACTAAATGAGTTCAACGTTTATCTAAAAATCAAGAACGATTCAGTTTTTAAGCCAGGGAAATTGGCTTTGTATTATAAAAAAGGCATTGATTCAGTTTTTATTTGCTTCTATTTAAAAGCATAAGTTGTTTCAAGAAGCAATCCCAAACATACCCTAAGATGTGATGGCAGGACCTATTTAAACGATCTAAAGAAACATGAAAATTGAATTTAGCAGCTTACCGCTTCCGAAAGATTCTGGTCTGTTCCAATACCCCTATGCAAACAAAGGGCAAGCTGGTATTGTCCACGAACATAGCCAGCAAGAGAAGCTTGATATAACCATTTAACAGCCTCCTTCACATTAGGCGGTTCAGCTGCATTTGTTGAATAAAAACATGTAAAAAATTTTGGGTCTAAATAGTAAATACACTTCAATAGAACAAAGAAGACAATTGTTTAGACAAAGGCACACAAACACATCAAACTTATCTGCAATTTGCTTGAAAAAAAAAAGTGCAAATACATAAACGTTCATGTTATTAGTTGTGTGCGTGATCATCAACCAAAGCTCAACCACTAGAAGTAGAAGTTATGTATGTTACGAGATAGCAAAAAATTACAGTACGATTAATCTAATTGCATTTAGAGTGATTTTAAAGTTTACCCCCCCCCCCCCTCCTCTAAGTAAGCAAATAAACCTTTGTGTCATTACTTGTGTATGCTTGGTTGTAAAAATCGCGCCTAGCTTCCGATTAATCAATGATTAATCGCCAGTCAGGGGTTCACCAAGTAATCACTGACTATTGACTGTCTAGCGAATCTAGCCAAAATCTGTAAATTTCGCTCAGATTCCAAGCATAACCTGTAATTTCTAGCGATTAATCCTATATACTTAAAATATATCATTCGAGGAAGTGGTTAAAACATGCCTACTTAAAAAAAACTACATATAAAATATGTCTCTCTCTCTCTGTATGTGTGTGTGTGTGTATATATATATATATAAAACTGAAAATGACATAAATCCCCGTCTGATTAATGCTCCTCGCTAATCCCAATTAACCGCTAGTCGGTACCTCAACGGTCAACTAGTGCCTAGCGATTCTTACAACAATGTGTGTATGTGATAGATTATCTTTTGCTTTGTTACCCACAAACACATCCTTACCAAATTATACACCAATCAAACAATAACAACAACAACAACAATAACAATAATAAGAAAAACAAAATGATTACCTTGAAGAAAAGAAATCCCCAAATTACACTGAGCAGCAGGATCACCAAGCTCAGCAGCTCTCCTATACAAAGCAACACCTTCCTCCTTCTTCCCATCTCCCAATACACCAACCCAGCATCAACCATAGCGAGCGTAGACCCACGCGCCGCCCCTTTCAAAAACGAATCCAAAGCCTTCTCTAAACTCATCTTCACACCACCACGTCCATGTTTAAACCTCTTCCCCCATCTCAAAAACAACATCGCCTCACGTAACGGCCTTAAACCATCCCTCCATGATTTACACACCAACGACGTCGTTTGCAGGTCCGGGAGACTGAAATTAGCTGCGATTTTCGTTAACACGTCGTTTGGTAACGATGCGTAGTCACGGTGGTTGTTGTTGTTGTTATCGGAGTGTTTTTTAAATGATTGGAAGTGACGGGTACGGGTATGGGTATGGGTCGGGTTTGAATGGTTTCGGGTCGGGTTTTTGATGGGGAAGGGTAGGGTTGAGAAGTGAGGGGTTTCGGATCGGTGAGGCCAGGTATGATCGGTCATGATTGATGAGGGTTTGTGTGATTTGAATGGAAGGTCACTTAAACCTGATTATATGGTGGTGTAAGGCGGTTGGGTGGGTGGGTGGGTGGTTGGTTGGAGGATAATATGGCGGTCAGGGAGGTTAGGGAGTGAGTGAAGGAGGAGGTTCGAAGGGTTTAAGTTAAATCTTTTTTAATTGGAATAAAGAATATTGGTTATTGGTAATGTCTTTGTCAAATGATTTTGATGTAATGTTGTTTAATAATTAGAATATTTGACTTTTCTAAATAAACTATGGTGAGAATAAATAAACTATGGTGAGAAAACAATGTTTTGTCAACATGGCAATATTATATTCCCAGAATGATAATAATTAATAATTATGATAATTAGTAGTGTACATGTTTATTGGCTATGTCAGATATTAATTTCATCATCATACTCAATTAATCCAATCTATAGTAAAGTTAAGGTAGGTCTGAGGAGGATAAGATGTAGACAGTCTTACCTCTACCCCTAAGAATAGAGAGGTTGCTTCCAATGAGACCCCCGACTCGATGTGGTTTGGTATCAAGCCTTGGACATAAGGCACAGAACACTTAGCAATCGGGACAAACCCGATCGGTGCATGTACCCCTTTGTCTTTTGGCTATCGACGCCACCACATGATGCATGATTAACCGTCCGTCGTTTTTAACGTTATTTTCACGAAATTAGTAAAATAACGTTAAAACTAGTGCAACTTTACTTTTGCCCCCCGAGGGCCACACATATATACATTATATGCGCACACGGTAAGTAGGGCGTTATGTCAGATATTGATTATGACGGTTAATTTGCTCACCCTAGGATTGCCATTAACCTTTGACTCAAATGTATTCCCTACAACCCCATCTGATCACCATCTATTATCAAACAATAATAAAACATTTTAAAAAATTATTGTTATAACGTTAATCGCCGTTTAAAAATTGCTAGTAGAGCTTTACAAATCGTTGGTAGCTATTAAGGGATGTCATTCTAAACTATATATCTGCTATGTTTGTTGCTATAACGTTAATCGTCGTTTAAAAAATATTTCTTTTATATACCTCGTTAGGGTGTAAGGGCCCTTTTTCGGCTCTGCCGAGGCACTTGAATCCTTAACACCTGTTCTGCGAACTCACGAAGTTAGTCTTCACTCTTGAATCACGCTGTTCTGCGAACTCACGAAGTCAGTCTTCACTCTTCAATCACGCTGTTCTGCGAACTCACGAAGTCAGTCTTCACTCTTCAATCACGCTACTTCACCTCGAAGACTCGAACCCAAATCACTGAATCATAGAGAGTCATGAAGCCAACTAGATATTTCTTCTCTGTTTCCATTCTCTACTTCTCTTGGGCTGATGAGTTTGGTTTGGAGCCCTAGGGGCTTTAAAGCGCCACATTTGTACTACGTAGGCAATGAGAGCTTTAAAGCCCACCCCTTTAACTAAGGTGGTTTGGTTTGAAGGCCCACAAATCATTTACTTTAGTTTATTTTCACTTTATTTCTTTGTGGACTGAGTATATTTTTTGGATGTCACTATATATTGGACTCATCAAACATCTCTTTTCGTAAAGCTCAATAACACGAAAATATTTTGTACGAGATAAAAATAATAATACATTTGCAAAAAATTTCAAGACTATCCTGACAAACTCTCGCTGACGTTCTCAAATACCCATACCAAGCTTCAGACGCCATCCCGAAGGCTAGTTGACGAATTGCGGCCGTACACTTTTTCAAATGAGAGAATCCGAGTTTACGTCTCGCATCCTCACTTTATTTAAAAAATGTATAGTCGCTTTCTAAATCACCAATAATTTGCGAAAAAAAGGCTTGTGACTCGCCCAAATCGGTGTCAAAATTGAGAAGCATCATACAATGGATTTTCCAAAAAATAATGATTCACCAAACGCTCATGAGCTTCTTGTCGACCGAAGCCTTAATAACATTTAATAGAGTGTGTGATTGTGTGCCAGTTTTCATAATATATGAACTAATAGTGATAACTTGCTTATTTATACACTGTTTGATTCCTTCTTAGCTTGATTTTAATCTGTCTCAACTCTCAAGCGTGTTTGAACTTTATCCTCTTCAGTTGATTTTAACAATATTGTGTGTGGAGCAACTTGTGTTTAGAATACACTTACCGTGTCCCTTTTATATATGTGTACAGTAGATCTTTCCATCACTAATTTTTATGTTCATATTCTTTGACTTTTAAATATCAAAATTATATACACACAGTTAAAATTGTAGTTGGCTTCAAAACATCTACCAATTTGCTAGTGTCAGACTTCAATATAAAACGATAAAGATTTATTTACGTTTGATACATTTAAGGATGATGATTTAGTATGATGCACATTCAAATACATTTTGATGTAGTTAACTCTGTTATAATTTACCATGTTAATACATTTTGAACTTAAGATTCTTTCGTAAGATCAGACCGGCGGATGTCATTGGCGCATGCCTTCGATATGTTAAACAGGCCCTTAAACCAAACGAGTTACAAAGATATATATACCAAGTTAAACAAATACAATAATAATCACAAATTATCAATTATTCATATACACATTAAGATGACATAATGATCATATTATAGAAATTTGTTTAAAACGATACGCAATGATTTCACGATTGATACCTGCAAATACCAAGTTCATCATTGGAGAAAGAGGGCTGCTCCAACCAGAGCCACCCACACTACTAAAGCTGCCCAAAAGGCTTGGTTTTTTGCCAGGTCACCTGGCGGCCGCCATACCAAAAAGTCACCAAGGTAGTCTCTGCCAGACGGCATTTGATTAGTTGTGGATCGGTTCATTTTATCATTCTTGTCCTTGTTTTTGTCACTCCAAGTTCCTGCATAGCTGCATTCATTGATATTATTGTTATGTTAATACTCTTGTGTGGTGAATGCCCACCACCTTTCATGTTATGACTGAGAAATAGATGTACTGGTAGTGATTTCAATCTGCTTACATAAACGAGTCAATTTGGGCAACGTTTTATCTCTAACGTCAAATAGGTAAATTAAAAAATCAGCAAAAATAGAAACTTGTAGAGTTGAAAGCTACCAAAGTGTATTTTTAATGCCTAGAGCTTCCTAAATAATCATTAGAATTAATAGTGCTCGATGGAACCCAACCAGATATGTTTTGACCCATACCTAGGCCCAACCTATTCATTTTGCCACGGCCTCTAACAAAGCTATCATATAACTCTAAAAAACTTAATGCTATTAGTTAAATGGCTTATCTTCTCCATTAAACAGGAAATTAAACAATCATTTGTAGTAAACAGCACTAATAAGTAGTATTAATCCTCAAAAGCTAGATGGAGAGAATTTTGTACAACAGTCTTCTACTTGTAGTAAGTCTAGCTGACAGATCAAATAGGCTCAGGTCAAAACAGGTTCCGGGCAAAATGAATTTGGGTCAAAATGGGCAGCTTTAAAAAAGTATCGAATCGGTTCAGGTTGAAGTAGATTCTGACCAACGTGAACTCAGATTGAAATGCGTCATTTTTTACACAAAAAAAAACATTAAAATAGGTTCACCCGCTAATTTTTTTTTTATGGCGGCTAGTTGCAATCGGTTGGGAAGCCGCAAGAGATCCAAAGATATTTATACTAAGATACCATTATATATTTATATTTACAACATGATAAGTTCCAATATAGTTCAATAAGTAACAATGCTGATAATGGACAAACAGGTTGTTACTTGTTATAGCATACTTTTAACACTAGACTTGTTTTTTTTTATCATGCTTAAACATGTGAAATATGCATCACTAATAATATGAACTTACCTATCATAGCTGGAACCGATAAGTGGAATTGTAACCATTTCTTCTTGTGATATCTTAAGCTTGGGAGCTTGTAAGATATATCTTAGGTCTTTAGCCTGGCGTCTAATACTGATAATAGGATGGCTAGTTTCTAGCTTCCGGTAAAGATCAATGCAATCTTTGTGGCGGTTATTAGCTTCATAAGCCATAGCAAGCCATATTTGTATCTAAATATACCAAGAAATGAATAAATAAAAAAGGTCAAATTTACCACAAATATTGACCTGTAACCAGTCAAACCGGTTAAAAGTTTTTGGGCAAATGTCAGAAAAAACCTAAAGGACTTCAAAACTTCTTGTATGGATAAATCTTTTAACATATTATGTCCATGTCAGCAAAAATAGCCCACGTGGCATCCATGTCAGCATGCAACTAAGTTTCAAGGACCAAAAGGATATTATAGTGAAGATTAGCAGGTTAAAGGAGTTATTGACAAAAAAAGAAACTCATAGACTTATCTGACACAGGCTTATTTCTGAAATTTTCCCTTCAAAACCTCCAAAATGGATGGTATCAGAATTCAAATTCAAAAATCAATTAAACCAACCTACCTCACCACCAAACAAAGTGGGCCGCGGTATGATTGTGAGAGCACCTTCCAAGTACTCGATAGACCGCCCATACATACCCTTTCCATAAGCCCTTTGGCCCATATCAAACATCAATTGAGCCATTTTCCTCCTCTCTGCTTGTTCTTGAGCAACCTACCAATGTAACAAGAATTCATGTCTTACTTGAACACAATAACACAGAAAGTGGTTAACTGAGACACAACTACACATTTGAAGATCACTAGGAGTCATTCACCTTTTTGATCCAGCTGCCAAAATTCTCAACGTATCATACTACAATTAAATTCATATATTAGGAACAAGGTTCATAGGTCCATTTGGATCACAACTGACACTCTCCTTTCATATTTGCTAGTAAATCCTTTTTTTAGTAAAAGAAACTAAATAAAGAACTAAATGTACTTCAAAACTCCTTACTACTAGTTCTACCAACAAACAATTGTGCATTTGTGCGTATGCAACTAGTACTTAGGACAGGTAACTAGTTTTCTTTCTAATTGCCAAATTATCAAAGAAGCTGCAGTTGTAAACTTGTTTAATCATTCTCTAGCAGCATCCATCACACGTGCATGCGTGCACACACTTCATAACTATCTTAATTCCATGGAGCTACTTCAACATGTATAGAACACACCAATTTTATGTTAAATCTACACAAATTGAGTTTCAAATCCTATTGTAAACCCTAAGATCATGTTCTAAGACAACTAAAACAAATACATAAAACGATAAACACTAGCGAAACAGGAACCGATATACTAAATCACAGAAACCTCACCTTCTCGAGCTCTCTTCGAACTCGCTCTCTCTTCTGTTCCTCGGTCTCTTCACCTTCACCTTCATCTTCATCATCACCTTCACCTTCATCATCACCTTCTCCATCACCACGACTCTGCAACTCCTCAGCTTTCTTCTCCAACTCTCTCATATCCTCAATCTCCTTAACTCTCATCCTCATCTCATTCTCCCACTCCATCCTCTTCCTCCTCTCACTCTCAACCTTCTCCTCCTCATCCTCATCTCCATATCCATTTCCATTATCCTCGTCACTCGAACTCTCGTAATCCACTTCATTAAACTTCGAATTCGCCTTCCGTCCACGACCGCCGCCTTTCAACGGTGCTGCTGATGTTGTTGCGTCTCTCTCAAACTCTATTCCACCTTTCAAAGAGGGTAAGGAACTGTAGACGTTGTTAGAACCAGATTCCTTTTTGAACAGGTTTAGGAAGATATCGGACGGTTGTAAACGTGGTTTGGTACGGTCGGTTACGGTGGCGCGTGGTGATGTTACGTCGATTAGCAGTGCTAGGTTTCCGATAACCGCCATACCGGAGAAGATGAAGATTGTGAACGGTGAAGTGTGTGTTTTGTGTGTGAGAATAGGGATATTCAGTTGAAACTGGAGTGCTGATATTTTTCGGTTAGTGTAAAAGACGTTTTTGCCCTTGTGTGTTTTTCTAATTTTCTTACTTTCACTTTAAACCTTTGAATGTGAAGAAAACTCCAAGTTGTAGAAGATTTCTATTTATTTGGACAACAAATTAGGTATTAAAAAAGAGGTGTGAAAGGTGACAAAAATATGGTATAAGAAAACTTGTACGTTATAAAACTTGAAAATTTGATAACGTGTTTTGATCTATTCTGATAATCTCAATTCTTTCTTCACTTTTCTGGGTGCATTACATGTAAATGTACACGGAATATCTGTTAACAAAGCTAAATAATACATAACTAAAAATGATTTTAGAATAAACCATTTGGCTATAGTGAGGAGCACAACTACATGAAATTTGGGTTTTCTTGGTAATATAGAATGCTATATAGGTCTAGTTACATGCCTATGTGATTTTATATGATTTAGTTTGCTTCAACATAAAAAGCTCAGGAAATTTCAATTACCCATTCGTGTGATCTCACATGCTTATGTTGGTACATCTAAATATGATAATCAAATTCAAACCACAATGACTTCTAACATTACGTTGGACTCATTTATTTTTTCTTGAAATATAGATTTTTTATCTGGTTAATGAAGTCCCATTCAAAATATACTGTTCTTTGGTATCATATGCTAAACAAGTGTCTTGACAAAAGACACAAATTCCAACCAAATAACATCATTAACTGAACCAGTATTTGTTTTTTTTTTTTATCCAAAACACGTTTATTCAATCATTCCAAGACAAAACAAGTTACATTTAGATGGTGGGTAAGCGATCAACAAGCTGCGCCACTATCCCCCTTTGAATCGTAAAGCCTATCCTGCTAAACACAAACCCTTGGTTCTTAAGGCTCTGCGAGTCACTTTGGACCACCTTCTGCACTCGTTTCAGAAAACGTACTGCCTCAGGGGCCAGAGATCCAAATGTGTGAAAAGCAAACAACAAGAACACATGTTGATTCTCTAAACAGGCTGCTTCGTGCTTAGCAACCTTCTTAGCTTCTACCCTCAAAACTGTCTGCCACAATACAAAGCCTTTGTTTTATTTTTTTCGATCGATGTAAAACGCATATCAATATCTCTCTAAGCATATCAAGTTATTACAACTTCATTTCTTTATGTTTTATCTTTCAGTTGCTTTTCTTTATGTTTTATCTTTCGGTTGCTACAACGAGTGTCATACCGTAACAAATTGATATTGATACACATTGAATTCCCGTTAGTTATAATAACCAAATCTTGAGGGGCCATCATGCACTTTCACACAAAAAGCACAGTACGGCAAGGGCAAATGAGTCAAAGCAGAAAGTAAGTGGTTAGCATTCACTTCACGTCACAAATTTCCTTTACCAAAACGTCCACCCATCAACTTCCCTTAAAACGTCGTCGTACCGGTACTCCAAATTCCAAAACACACTCCCACGTCACCACATCATTAGCCACTCGCCGCCAGTCATTCGTCACCGTTATCATCCTCCCTCAACAACTACCTTCTCCGTTAAAATTCCGTTACATTCCGTTAAATGTAACCACAAACATTATGTCTTTAATCATCAACAACCTTCATCCAAACACCTTCATTCACTCAATCACTCATTCAAACAAACATTACTTCACATCCAAAGCTAAAGCTAAAGCTAAAGCTAAAGCTAGGGCTAGGTTTTGTTACCCAACACTTAACATTAACAGTAACAGTTACAATAACAGTAACAGAAGACTTGTTTATGTTCATGTTACGGATTCAGCGTCTGTTAATGGATATACTGTACGGAATCATGATGATAGTATTGAGGTTGATACGGATGAGGTGGTTGGAGTCTCGGTGTTGGAGAGGTTATTGAGAATTGTTCGGTTAATTCCGGCTTTGCTTCCTGGTGGGAAATGGTGGGGGTTTCTTGATGAAGTGGAAGTTGTGCAGAATGCTAAGCCTGTTACGTTGTTTCGGGCTCTTGGACGGATGTGGGGATTGATTTCGAATGATCGTTGGGTATTTTTTCGGCGTTTTCTGCTCTGATTATAACCGCGGTATTGTTGTTCTGTTTCTTATTTGTTTTTATGCATTTTAGGTGTGGTTTAGTTTAGAATTGGGGTGAATTACTGAATTATGGTTAATTGTGAACTCGGATTGTTTACTAACAAAGCAGAAGTTATTTGAACAATGCTAACTCAATATGGTCGTTACTTTGAGGTCTTGGTTCCATCAATTGATTATTTGTGGGAAGACGTTGTAGAATGTTGGTATAAGAACTAGGACGTTTGATGGCGTATAAATCTCTACTGAAATAAGGGTGTTTGTGTTACTGAATGTAGAATGTAATATTTTTTGTTGCCCAAGTTCAAAGAATTAGCTGAGAAGTCGAATACTAGGTCACCAAAGGGTGTTGCGCATACAATCCGTCTTTTAACTTGAACGAGCCTAGCCAGGGCCAAGCTTGAACTCGGATTGTTTACAAATTACAAACCAAGCTGAGACAAGTTGTGTTGTTTTCAACTGATTTGATTTCGAGCAAGATTCGAGTTATTTGAATTTTGAACAACACTACCGTTTTTTATAACTGGAATTTAAATTGAGTAAATTTAGTTTTGAACTTCTCAAAATATGGACTGCATAAACAATTTCTTTAGTTGTTAACTCAGTAATCTGTGTCTGATTTAGAGCCATGAATTTATTTATTTTTTCTAACAGTTAGAATGAACATATCTGTAGTAGACTCGTATTTTGGCATGAAAGTCAGTCTGTTTTGCTGCCAAACTAACTTAGATTTTGCTCATATCATACAGCTTACAGAGATCTCCATTCCTCATTTCCTGACAGCATCTATATTTTCGGCCCAAAGTGGAGATACAACAGTATTCTATGCAAATGTGAAGCTATTAATGTTTTTATGTGTCACTTCTGGTATTTGCAGGTTAAGACCTTGTATGGTCAAATCTCTTCTTTTGAACATAAAGTAGTAAATTAAAATATTGTTTCATTACCACTTCAATCCCTTTTTTGGGGCAATTGTGAGATCCTGCTACCAGAAAACTCATGGGACCCCAACAATACTTTGTTATCCAATGGGCTTGGGTAAAACACAGCTTGCACAGGATAGGTGACCTTCAAGGGGGTTAAACCACCTCAATCTTTTATATGGTTTATCTTGTATGTCAATCTTTTATTACAAATTAGTGTAACTAAGAAATATGGACATTGATTGTTGTTGAAGCCCTAAATCAATATATATATATGGTTTATAGTGGTATTTATATTTGGTAGTAGCTTGTTTACTTTTGTGACTATAAGATAACATTAATTAAATTTGGTAAATCTTTTATTAGTTTATGAAATGTTTCTGACATTTAATTTTGAAATTCCAGTGGTCTAAGAGGTTGCTGGTTTGGCATTGCAAACATGATTCTTGTGAGTTAAATATGATGTGTATTATTCTTACAGATTATTTGTTACATAAACACTTATCTCAGAATACTTTAAACATTGCAATGTTTGACTCTCCACCAAGTCAAATAAATGGGTTTGACTATTAGTCAAGCATATTAAATAACACCAAATGATTATAAAGCATTGATAATTTGTAATGATTTTGATGACCAAAAACGAGTTTAATAATCTGCAGGTAAAACGAATGCGGGAAACGTTATACTCCATCCTTCTTCTCCAGGTTTGTAAAACATGATTTACAACGTTTTGGACTACATGATCGTCATTAATGATTATTTTAATATTGAGTGAATAAAAGTTCTTCTGTAACTTTGCTTTTCTGCAGGACATTAACTTTTTTGACTCTGAAAGTATTGGTGATTTGACTAGTCGATTAGGTTCAGATTGTCAACAGGTGTCACGGGTTATTGGGAATGATCTTAACTTAATATTAAGGAATCTTCTTCAGGTGCACTAAAAGATATAAGTTGTTGTGTTCTCACCTCAAATTTAAAAATCTAATTTCAATGTTTTCTTTCAGGCCACAGGGGCTTTGATCTACTTGTTAGTCTTGTCATGGCCACTTGGCTTATGCACATTGGGCATATGCACTACTTTATCATTAATTATGTATCGATATGGGCAGTAAGTTTTTCCCGTTTTCTTAAAACTTCATTGATCGTATGCAGTAAATTTAGATTTTGATGCTTTTAATATGAATTACAATGATAGTTTTACTTTACTTTATACATTATTTGATGAATGATTAAATTTTTGTTGAAATACGTTATAAACAAGTTCATTAAAACCTCAGTTAAGTTTACAATAAAAAGTATATTTCTATTTATTTTTGGAAATGAGAAAGCTGTATAATTATAGCTTTTCATATCTTACAAAGAGATTAATGTTATTGAAGATTGCATAAATAAAACCGAGTTTAAAGTGTAATATTTCATATCCCATTTTCTTGTTTCTTACTATTTTTTTCTACTTTTGGTCATTTTCAAATTTTACTCTCACTGGTTTTCATACCAATACACATCACAAGGAATCACATTCTTTCAGGAATGATCATTTCCATTCCATCAGACATAGCAAACAGTTTTTTTTAGCATTCTATTCCTTTTCTGATTCAAGCATACCAAATGCTACCTAAGTTTTTACTTCCTAAACCCCTAATCAGGGCATTATATATTTTTTTCTCTTAAGAGTTTTATTTTAGTGATGACTGATAACTGTCTAAGTTCCTGACTGCCTTTTGTATAGGTACCAGAAGAAAGCAGCCAGGTTAACACAAGAGTACACTGCGTCTGCAAATGAAGTACTACAAGATTTAATTATGTTAACAAACAGTAGTGTTCATGTATATCTTGACTATCTAAATGGTGTGTTACTTATATAGGTTGCACAAGAGACATTTTCTTTAATGAGAACAGTCAGAGTTTATGGAACTGAGCATAAAGAACTTGAAAGGTATACATTTGCTTGTATTCTAATTAGAAAATGCATGCTAAAGGCTTAATCTGACTCTTAGTGATTTTATTAATGAATAGGTACAACAATTGGCTAGAAAAGCTAGCTCATATAAGCCTGAGAACAAGTGCTGCTTATGGAATTTGGAATTGTAGTTTTAACACTCTTTACCATTCTACACAGGTTATGCTCTTTCCTTTTCTTTTGCTCTGTTCGTATAAGTAATTGAAAACACAGCATATGTTTGTGTAGCTTCAAGATCGAATGAGATGCTAAATGTTCGTGAGAAAATTCGTATTCACTAAATTTGTAACTTATATTCACAATTTTTATATTTGAAGATTCTTTTATTTAATTTTGATCCCATATACACAATATAGTGAATGGAAGTTACAAATTTAGTGAATTAAAGCCGTCTCACGCTTAGCTTCTCACATGATCCTAATTGTATACACACATACACACGTATAAATTTATATGAAATAATGAAAACACATACATATCATATATGCATATGCATACATATCTATCTTTTTCTATTTTGTATGCTTTATAGTTTATATGAATGTCTTATCTTATAGGTTCTTGCTGTGCTGGTAGGAGGAATGTCTATAATGGCTGGTCATATAACAGCTGAGCAACTTACAAAGTTTATATTGTACAGTGAATGGCTGATTTACTCAACATGGTTTGTGGGTGACAATTTATCATCATTAATGCAATCTGTTGGTGCAAGTGAAAAGGTATTCCAAATGATGGATCTTGCGCCTAGTCATCAGTTCACTTCCAGCGGTAAGCATTTTTTTAATTTTTCGAACACTTCTTGGTATTTAAAATAATGAGCATGTTGAATTGTGGCAGGGTCAAAGTTGCCAAATTTGAAGGGTCGTATTGAGCTTGTAAATGTGTCATTTAGCTATACATCAAGGGAGACGGTACACTTCTAATTTGTCTCACATCCAACCGGGGCGTGTAATGGGCGGATTGTCTCCGTCCCTAAAGAAAGATTAGAGGTGGCAAAATGGGCGGATTGTTAGGGTAATGAGTCAAAACAGATAAATTCTATGTGCGGATTAAAATGGGTCTGGTCAGGCTGGCTGGCTGGCCCACCAACACTTTCATTGTCCTTTTTATATTCTAAATGATTAATGTGTTAAATATGATTATGAAAACTAAGTATACTAGTATTAAAAATAATAACATAACTTCTTCCAACAATGGGATGGGATTATCGGTGATGTCATTGAATTAACCCCAGCAATATTTGGTATTGTTTATCACTTTCTCCAGCAATCCATATGATATAATGCACTTAAAACTATTACTGAAATGCAAACAAATTATGCTTGTGACATCTCAACAGGTACATGTTTTAAAAGATATAACCGTTACTGTGAATCCTTATGAAGTAGTTGCACTTGTAAGTAAGTCTATTATTCTAGCTCCCTATATATTTAATAAATGACCAGTTCAAGTATTAAATGTTTTTTTATATATATTAGGTTGGTCTTAGTGGTAGTGGGAAAAGCACAATTGTGAATCTTCTCCTTCGTTTATATGAACCAACAAGTGGCCAGGTAATCCTTCCTATAATGATGTTGAATTTTCAATAGAGGTGATGGGTCAGGCGGTTTAACCCACAAATATTTATTGTCCTTCTTTTTGACCTTTTTATTACTAAAATATGTTTTGTTAGAATACTATTTAAGTTTTTGTTCTAATAGAGTATTTACGCGAACATTTGAATACACTTCAGGTCATTTTTTTACTGATGTGGCATTCTGGCCCATTTTTAATTAACCAAGTTTTTAAAGTTAAAACCGTTCAACCAGTTAGGTAAATACAACCCAAATTAACCCATTTTTCTTATGTATACGGGTGAACTCTCATTTTCAACTTAGGAACACATTATCATCATAAAAACTTTTGGTACAAATTGCACAACATTTACCTTACACTGATGTACTTTAGTTGCTTGTGTAGATTTTGATTGATGGTTCCCCTCTTAAAGATTTGGATATCAAGTGGCTTAGAGAAAGAATTGGATATGTTGGACAGGTCATCTTTTCTAAATACTTCACATGAAATTACTATTGTGATTAGATTAGGGTCCGTTGCATAAAAACGAAATGGACTTTGGTCTCTTTGCATAACCATCTTTACTTTTCACTCATAAAAATGATTAACGTATCCAAGACAATCTGTAGAGGTCACTAGCTGACAATGATGTTACATAAGAAGTGCTGGTATGTTTGACCATATTGACCCCCTGGCAGGATGTGCACCAAGCACAAATTACCTTGAATAGAATTTTTTTAAAGTTGGTATACGTTTTCATTGTTAAAAAACAAAGATAGTTACCCAATATAAAAATCAGAACAAAATTTGTTACTCCATAGTCCATCCATCTCAGAAAGTCTTTTGGGACGAAAGGAGCAGTGAAATACCTTCTGATGTAATAAGCCGATAAGAGAAAATCCCTTTTATTGTTGATTACATATGTAAAGCAGGAGCCTAGGCTTTTTTCGGATGGATGTGAAATCAAATATAGCATATGGATGTACAAGAGATGTCACCCAAGAGGATATCGAATTGGCAGCCAAACAAGCATATGCTCATGAATTTATTACCTCATTGCCTGATGGCTATAATACAATTGTTGATGATGATTTACTTAGTGGAGGTCAAAAACAAAGAATTGCAATTGCACGTGGGATTCTTAGGAACCCATCTATTTTGATTCTTGATGAAGCTACTAGTGCTTTAGATGCAGAGAGTGAATACAACATAAAGGTATCTACGATGTGTGTGTGTAACGGGGTGGACCGACAGGCCCACAACCCCTTTTTGATCCATTTTATGAATATCATAAATACTTGATATGCTTAATATGATTACAGAAACGGATAAATTCAGAAAACCCTATGGATTTCTACATTTTGTGTGGATAAGCCCCTAACTTTTATTTGTATGACTTGTATAATTTAATGAAAAGGTCCTTTTTAATATGTTTAGGATTTGATCATGCAAAAAGGTTTGCTAAAATTTAGCAAGTTAAAATAAGGACTGTTTGATCTAGTTAAGCAAGTTAACTGCTTCAGTTATGCAAGAACAACTTTAGGACATATCTGCACAAAAGGTGATAAATCCATGGGTTCTCTTTGTCTGAAATTTGCCCTTACAAAAGCTGTGTTATTACAAATGTAACATAACTTTCTATAATATAGTGATTTAGGGTTTTTTTTAATACATGGCGACCTGTTTTCCATTTTTGGTTGAATCTTTTAGCTTAACATGTATGACTAGTTAGAGATAAAATAACCCAAAGCGACGCATATTTCCCATAAACTGGGAGTGGGGTTATGTTATGCACTTATGCAGCAACCTTCATTTTGCTTATGGTATTCCTTGATCATGTAGGGTGTACTTCGTGCTTCTGGAGATAACTTTAAGCGAACTGTCATTATAATCGCACACAGGTAACAAATATAATACTTTTTCTGTTTTATCATTTAAAAAGATTGATGTACGCTTTTCCACAGACTGTCCACTGTACAAGCTGCAGATAAAATAGTTGTGATGGACCGTGGCCAGATCATTGAGGTAGATTTCTGAAACATTTATAAACTGAAAGAAATGGGTTTGGGTTGAAATGGGTCAGGTGAGGTTGTGTTGACCCATTAACACTTTTTTTTGTCCATTTTAAAGTTCATTAACTAACTACCAAGTTAAATATGACTGCGAATACAATATTTTTACAATAGTACTTAATGTTTGAATAAAACGATTTAGGATGTTGTATGCATTAAACTTTCCCCCTTTTAGGTAATCCTGTATATTTTTCTTAATTGATATAGCACACACCCAAGTCGACCTACCATAAGTAAATGGGTCGAAATTGAAACATGTGATTGCAATTTCAACTCATTTTATCATCAAATGTCTGAAGCGCACTTCATTACAGTCCACACAAAATAGGTATCCTTGAGACACCCAAAAGAAATTGTACAAGTTTCCCATAGAGGTGGAAAAACGGGTGGGTTGGGTAACACATAAAATGGGGTCGGGTCAACAACATTTAATTTGCATGTTAGGGTCAAAACCTGTCGGATTGGTCCAAATCTTTTATTCATCTTTTGTTTTGTAAATAATTGGTATATAATATCATTTCTTCTTAAATAATTGAGTGCACTTTAGATGATTTTTTACCCATTTCATTTCTAGCTACTTTTATAAATTTTACCTTTTTGACCTGTTATCAAACTCAACCTGAATTGAACCGTGTATGGTTGTGAATTTAGATGGGAAATCACAAAGAACTTCTACTCAAAGACGGATTGTATGCGCGATTAACCAGAAGACAAGTTGATGCTGTGGGATGACCTCTGAAACATATATAATCTGATTAAATATGATTTTTATGGTCAAACACCATTATATTATACCCATGGCTGTAAATCATGGATTGGAATGAGATGCAGCTGCAAATCCCTTAATTTATTGAAGGGTAAGTGAGAATACAAAGGATTGATGTCATTCATGGGTGAATCATGGTTTAAAGATTCATCATGATGAAATGCTTTGTACTTATTCTCTAATGTCGTCTTTTTTCCAAATTGTAAATGACTTCATTGTTGTAAAATCGGCTATTCAGTTTTTGTCGTCTCTATAATATTGCATAAAACATGAGATTTTATGGTGATCTTGAACAGCACCTGCCTAAAACTAAGTGTGCCTCTGGTTATAGGTCTTTTCTGTCTCAAAAACATGGTTGAGGTAAAAAAAACAAAGACAAATGGTAGAATTAGGTGTGGATGAAGATTCAGTGTTTGAGTTGGATAGGTGTATAAAGAGGAGATCGAAGGATATGATGTTTGGTTTGAAAAGTCCATGTTTTACTGTTTTGGGTTGGTGGAGAGCCTAGCATTTCATATGTTGTCGTTTGTTGCTCGTTATATTTAGCCATTCATACAATGGATACTGAATATACACCAACATTGAAGTTAAGAGTAATTGACTCGTCTAGTTTAACTAAACTTTAATCTGTTACCAAGATTGGATTTGTTGAAGTGATCTTGTAAATGTGGAGGAATCAATTTAAGACGCTCTAAACGTACAAGAGAATACTAGAGTCTCTTGTAAGCTTCGTTCAATCTCTTTTTGAGCTAAAGTCTTAGCAGAATTCCGGGTTCTTGTGGGCGGTCAAACAAACCGTCATAGTGATGAACTTCATCACAAGTTTAAGGGACATTAAAACAAAATGCGATATCTTTGAGGAGATGTTCAAGGCAAACATTCAATGACTCTGAAGAAGTTGCCGTAGAGATGGCTTAAGTGGATTACGTTTTTTTTTAGTACAAGGAGGAGTTTGAGTATGTGTCGTTGTGGCAAATGTTATGACCAAATTGTATCTAGGTTTTAGTTTATGTGTTCATATTATATTTAAAATAAAATAAAAAATTTAAGGTGACATGGTTGTCACCCAACCACCGTTCACGCCACCACCAACTCGTACATAATTGAGTTAACCCCACTTGCAGCTCAATTGGGAGAGGCTCAACCTTCCATTTGACAGGCTTGAGTTCGATCCTTGCTGCCTGCATTTGGGAAGACCCAATGATGGATAGTTCTTACCGAGGCATGGTTTGATCCGGAGGGCAACTCGGTTTTACCCAGCTGTTACCCCAGCAAGTTTCTCGTGTGGGGCAGTATGGTTTCCAGGCGAAAGTCAGCTTGCGCGGCAGCCGGGGCCCGATAGAACATCGCGTTTGTGGACGGAGCTGACGGGTAACGTTTTAGACGAAACCCGATGACCAATTCAGTCTGATACATAGAAAGTCACCCTTCCGAAAAAAAAAAAAAAAAAAACATAATCATGAGTTAGATCCACGTGTAGGGGCCATAAGTGTAAAACTTTACTCCCTCTCCCCACTTCTCAGTTTCTCGTTTTCCCGTTGTTCCGATCAACACCGTCCGTCCGTCGGCCACACCTCTCACCTGAAACTATCGTTATCTTCCTCCGTCTATCTCCGTCACCAACCACCGTTAGCTTTCTCCATCTATCCCCCTATCATAAACCACCATCAAACCACACCCTACCTTTTTTTATATTAAACAATCAAAAAGCCCTAAATCACCGTCCAATGGACTTCCGTTACAACAGACCACCGTCACCATCACCTCCATCGTCGTATCCTCACCAACCACCACCAGTTCCTCCTCCTCCAGGCACCTCCTATTCCGGTCACTTCCGCTACAACTCCCCCCCTCCACAATGGCCTCCACAACCTCAACCTCCTCCGCCACCCTACGCCGCCGCTCCTCCTCCTCCACCGATGCCTCCTTATTCTTCTAATCATTATTCTGTTCCTCCTAGACCTCATATTCCGCCTCCTCCACAACCTCATTATCCTCCTCTCAATCAGGTAACCCTAATTAATTTACACTTGTTGTTATTATTATTATTATTGTGTCTTTTAAGATTAGAGCATTGTTATTTATTGATTGTTGATAATAGGAGTGGAGTAATCCAGTCTGGGGAGGTCAAGGTCATCAAAGTTATGATTATTCAGGTTTGAGCTTTCATTATTATGTTTATATTTTATGTTGATTTCGTTCATGATTTTATCATGTTATTATTTGTATAGTGAGCTTACAAAAGAGATATAGGGTTTATAATGTTATACGGACATGGTTGTGTTCAAATATATAGTCTCCTCGAAGTCTGTACCTAGGAAGTCGTAGGAAAGGTGTATTAAACGGAGTCCGATTGAACTCATTCTAGCGGCATTGGAAGCGTTTCGTTGAACTCTAGATCTTAAAATTTAAGTTTTCACTTATGAATTTTTGGCTTGTAGATTTTATATTTTTTTGTTTCAATTGTGTCTTTTTTATCTGGCATTGTGGTTTTTTTTTAATTTTCGTTATTGTGTCTTTTGTGATTAGTTATGTTATATTTTGCGATCCATTGTGTCTTTGTACCCTTCCTAGATTTAGGAGACTGTGTAGATTAACTCAACCCTATATGGATATTATGAGCAGTTGGAATTTAGTTTCTGATATTAAGAAGCTAATACGTGTGCGCTGGTTGTTGAAAATTTCCTATTGCAGCACATAACAAAAATGAAGATGATTGGGCTGCTAGGGCTAGAGCATGGGCAGCTTCAAAAGCTGTAACAGATGATCAACATCAGCATCAACAACAATATCAACATTCACAGTCAGCACCTGGCAATCAATCGGAAGAAGCAAACCATCAGAATCAGTATGCACAGAATATGGATTATCAGCAACATTCAGTTCCGACATCAAGTTACCAGCAGTATTCTTCTTTTTCACTGCCACCTAGACCACCTGCAAACCATTTGCAAGAGCCACCACCGCCACCGCCATCTTTTAGTTCTGGGTACGGTTCGGATGGAAATTTTTCGTATCTTGCCAGAGATGGGAATTTGCAGGACCCGGCTGTTGTATATCCTCATCAAGAGATGACACCTACGGCTTCATCAGCTCACCAGCAGGAGGTACCTTCTAGTTATTCTTCTGTTGCAGGTAATGAGCTAACTGACGCCTTTGATTTAGCTCATGAAGCTTGTTTGAAGAACTGCTTCTGTATAAATTGCATTTGGTTATCATCTTTTATTCCTCAAATGTATATTGTCACTATAAGCTTGTTGATTCATCAGTTTCTATCTTCTCTTACACCCTCCTCTTCTTCCCTTTCTATAAAGGCTGAATTGATTTTGAACAGCATCATTCGATTCTCAGTTTCTCACCTTAAGTTGCAAACAGATCAAAAGAACTTAGAATAACATGTAACCTGTTATTATAACCTTGTTTGTTCAGAGTATTCACAGTCCTCATAGTTTTCAAAAGAGTGATATTTTTACTTCTGTTGGACTACCTATTTCACGAATGCTGATTGTTCTAATCTCTTTGTGAAGTTTTGTGCTTTCTTAAATCTTAATATAACGTGATTGATAAACTGGAATTGGGAAGGATAAACTTTGAAACCTTAAGTGGGACCAATGCTGTATGGTTGGTCATGTGGAACCATGTCAATTACCATTCAAGTGTATCCAAGATACTAACATGCCCCCATTTCTTCTTATCATTTGCGCATGTGTGTGTATTACAGGCAGTATACTTGTTTCAGTGATCTGTTCACTATTTCATGTTCAGTTGCTTGCCTTTGTGTACATTAGTTTCTGTAATTGAGATTTAAGCTTTTCATGCTCTTCTGTGATGTTCTTTACTTATTTGATTACTGTTCAGGGGCTATCTTTTGTATCTCTCTTTCAGTGTGGTAGTTTCTTTTTGTACAGCTTTGAGATGATCTGGTGCAGCTTCTTTTCACATAATGACCACATGCCGATTTTAAATGTGCCTTTGGATCGTAATTTTATGTCAATCTCCGTATGTAAAACTGATAAGATATTTGTTATATCTCTTTACAACTTAATGTATAACTGCTTGTGACAAACTCAATTGTGTTAAGTAGCATGCCAAATAGGACATGGGAGTCTAGTAGGCTTGTTGGTCTTTTAGCAAATATTTCTGTCTCAAGTGGTTGGTTACCAGCAATTACTTTGCATTGTGTTAAAAACTTATTCCATATAGCATTTTTAGAAAGGCAATGGTCATTTTGCTTAGTCAGTTCACACTAAAAAGGATCAAACAATCTTCTTTGAACTGTGTAAAAGGGCTAGCACAAGCATAAACATTATTATAGAATTACAATGGTGAGGTGGCTCTGAAAAGACAATATTCTTTCTATAAAAATGGCTTTTTTTCGTATCTGTTTGGTATGCTTTATGAGTGATGAAAAAGTTATGCAGTTCCATATTTCTTCCTTCATTTCATTTTTAATATCTATTTGTGGTAATTTCTTTCTTCTTTCTTCTTCTTTTCTTTTCTAGTAGGACTGCTTGATAATATTTTGTGGTTTCACATAACCACACTGCTTGAAAGTTTCTTATAAGATTCTATACACAGCTGGCTTACGGCTGATATTAAATTTGATCTCATAAGTTTGCTTCAGCAGTAGCTGCAACAAAGAGTGGTTTAAGTAACTTAGTATTGTTATGAAACTGGGGACATGACCTGTGACGTGTTAATTTGTAAAGATTATACTTTTGTATGTGGTGCAATCATGCATCAGTTAAGGACTTATAAGCCTAGTTTTTAGAATGAAGGTTGTTGTAGTCCGTGACATGTGAAATTAACTGACCCTGTAAATTTATTACCTTCCATGTAAAGGAGATTCTGTTGTTATACATGACATATCCATTTGACAATTGTTTTTGAATTGAAGAACTTTTTTCACGAATGTTTAATCAATGTTTTTTTTGTTTTCTGGGCTTTTTATAAGCTCCAAATTGACAATTATTCATTTCGTTTGTTTTTTTAATAAGATCTTATACCAAACCATATTGAAGGGATTACAGAGCGGTAAAGTCTGAATGGGTTTGGATGAAATTGGAGTATCTTAATTTTTCATATCTTGAGATTGGTCATTTTTAGTTTACTCTTTTTTCTTCTAATCTCAGATGCATTGTTCTCCAATTTTTGTACTTTACTACTATATATTTTCCACCAATGGGCTTATAGCCTAGTGGTACCCACTACCAATGATAAGTGTTGGGCATGAGAGGAGACAAGTTCGAATCTTGTGGGCAGCGCTTTGAGGTATTTTGCCGGGATCATAACCTTGTGGGGTGGGATGATCGGTATCTAATATGGATACCAGGGGCCAGAGGGTCTCCTCCACATACCCTTTTTACTATATATTTTCCACTCCTCCCAGTTCTTTGGAAATGGCATGCAAAACCAATTTTCTACAAGCATTATCGATACATTAGTAGTTTATTTAAAATGATGATCTTCTAAGGATATGAGGTAGGATTCTTGAATGATGGCTCTTGCAGGTAAATTTGCTGGAATAAACTAGCGGAAGAGAACATTTTCTGATTCATTTTCTTCCTTTCACAATATTACTGGGAATTGAACTAAGAATCACTGGATATCATTACTTCTAATTTGTTAAGAAAAGAGTGTGTGATCAAATAAATAATTTAAAATAGATGATTGCATCCTCACAATTAGAACTAACATCAGCGAACACTTCAGTGGGTGACTTCTAATTTGAATGTCAGGTAAAGAAGAGCCAAGTGATATGAACCAAAATTTCTATCCACCACATATGGCTTTTGCTTCAGCTCCACAAAACCACGTCCAACCATCAATATCTCCTAATGAAAGATCGATTCCTGTTGAACAGCCTCATTATTCCTTTAACAACTCATCAGCTGAGTCAGCAACTGATATTAGCAATCAGCCTTTAGATTTTGGGCCAAGGTACGGTCATGGTCATGACCATGGCCCATTTGTGCAACCTGGTGTACCTGGAATGCCTTATCCTTCTATGCCTCCAGTCCACACTACAATCCATCAGGTTTTCATTTTAGCTTGAGTATTTTAACAGCTTTTAGTGTTACGTATATGTACAGAAGCACTAATTTTTTGTTATTGTGTTCACAGGCTGATCCTTCTGTGGGTGTTTCTTCTCCTGCTTCTTTGAACTCTACACCTTTTGGGAGGATATCAAGCTTCCAACCAACTCTGCCACCTGCAAACACCACCTTTCCCATGGGGACATCAAATGCATTTCATGGTGATACATATGGGACACCCGCGTTTCCTGATCGCCCTAAAAAGGTATTGAATAGAGGGGGCAATTTCAAACTGTTTATTAACTGATGGATCCATTTGGGATTTTGGGTTATATATTAATAAAAACAGACAGGTGAAAAGTCAAATAGGCTATGTCAGAGATGAAAGTTATCTTAAATGAATCCAAATGCATAAAACCTTCTAAACTGCTTTACTAAAGTAATTCAGTCTGTTATCCATAACCAAGTAGTTCTATAACTTTTTATAGCATGTACAATTAAAAAAACGTAGCATGTAATTTTGAGAGTTGGCATAAACTAACGACCAGTCCCAAAAAAGTTTACTTTTGATTCATTGGTATTGAAGCATGCCAACAGCCAATTTATTTTTCTGTTTGATTGGGCTTGTTCTCTACTTCATCTGAGACTTGAAGACTTTTCAGGCTTCAGTGCCAAATTGGCTCAGAGAGGAAATAATTAAAACGAAGGCAGTCATTGGTAGTTCAGCCACAGAGGTTTCAAGGCAGGACACTGAATCTAATGAAGATGAAGTTATGGACCATAAAGGAGATCAGGTGGGTGGAAAAAGCATGGACTCTAATCAGTCAGCAGAAGAAGAGGGCGATGATGAGGTTCTATTATGCATATGCATGGCACCTTTTGTTTTATAGAGCTTCTTATAATCATTGTATGTTTTGATTATAATTATCTTCCCACATTTCCTACGTAGGATTATGTTGAAGCAGCCAGAACTGCTGCAGTTAACCAGGAAATAAAACGCATCTTAACTGAAGTTCTTTTGAAGGTAAAACCAAATTAATGCTAATTATTCCTTTTTAAGTATTTGTAGTACGATTTTGGTTTTATTATTTAAATTTTAAAGTTTTCACATATATCTCATTTGCCCATACATGCTTGCGTGTTCAAAATAATATCATGTGGATCAAAATCAGATAACTATTTTCGTAATAGTTACCATGGCCATGGGGATGCACACATAAATCTTAAATTGATTTTCTTCTCAAAATATGAATTTGGCATTTTCTTTCTCGTTTCTTGTTGGTGCTTGGTATCAAGTGACTGATCTGCAAGCTTGTGAACAGGTTACAGATGAACTTTTTGATGAAATTGCTACAAATGTTCTAGAAGAAGATGACCTTAATGTGGAAGGTTGGCATTATTTGTTAACTTTCTTTTTTGTTTTTTTGTTGTTGTGAAAAGCTGTGAATTCCCTTGTCACCTTCATTATTGTAATAAGTATTCTTTATTTGTTATGTAGTCGAGCGTAAGGCTGATAATGCATCAGCAGCTATAACTCCCAAATCTACTGCAAAGGTCATAATTCCAGCCAATACCAAAGGAGCTGATGTGGATGATGCTAGTGGGATATCTAGTTTCAGCTCACCTGGGAATGTTCTAGGACTTGGTAATTATGCTTCTGATGATGATGATGAAGAAGAAGAAGAAGAAAAAGAAGTTAAAAATACGTCTGTTCCACCATCTTCGAATAGCAGTAAGCTACCTGTCCACCTGTCAGAGAATGGCAGTTCACAAGTAGATGATGATGTGCGTGGTAAAAAGTTTCTAGGAGAAAGTGGTTCCCATAGAGTGAGCCCAAATGGGGCTATAGAGTCTCATAATGGTAAGATTGATGGGGAGAAAATCAAGCCAGATAACGACTTTTCAAATTCAACGCAGAGTGTAAACGAGGGGGGTTCTAAGGCTAAGAATTCTTTACAAGATGATTCTCAAGGTAGGAGCCTTAGAAATGGACCTGATAAGAGTAGTAAGGACAAGAAACATAATAAGGTAGATGAGAATAGTAGGACCCACGATGAGAGACACATAAAGAGGGCAAAACAGGAAGATCAAAATGGCCCTAAAGAGAAATTAAAGGATCACGATTCAGGGAAAAAGGTCAGTAAAGCTGAAGTCAAGGATGATAAAGAAGATAGAGAAAGGGATAAAAGATCCCGTGACAAAGAGGATAGCAGGAAACGGGAAAAAGAAAAAGATAAAGATGAAAAGAATGAACGAACAAAGCATAAATCTGTTGGTGACTCGAGCAGACGCAAGCGGCATCATTCTCCATCGCCTGGCGGTAGGGGGCGGAGCAGCAAGGACAACGCATCCATGAGCCATACTCATGGCTCAAGTGATAGCTCTTCTGATGATTCAAGAAGGTATAAATATATTCATTACACCAACGTGTAACTTGCATCTTTTGTCATTATATGCAACTATGCAAGAGAAAAAAATGTTTTTTTTTTTCTATTTTTGGTATGTGCATAACCTTCTGTAGCACATAAACACCACTAAACCATCAAATTTGGTGCAACGTGGCCCCATTTTACTTGCAATAAGGTTACTTGCATACAATTATGTTCATTAAATGGAAAAAACTTTTTCTTTCATACAAACTACAAGGACAAAGGGCTGAACGCAATTTATGTTTTGTTGTAATTAGCTCATAATTGTTAATACTGTCAACTTAGAGGTGGCAGGTCATCTGGTCAGGTAACTTGTCAAAACGGGTTTGGATTGCGACGGTTTGTTTTTAGTATGAGTTTGAATAGATAATGAACTTCTTAATTATCATCACAAAGCAATACTATTCCAATAATAGTCTAATCTTTGAATGGTTGTATATATTAGAAGTAGACATTTGGTGACTTTCAAGCACGCCTAAGATAATCTGATCTTTGAATAGTACTACATAGTCTCAAATGGTTGTATATATTAGATAGACATTTGGTGACTTTCAAGCAACCCTAAGCTACCTGTTTTTAAATGAGTCTTATGTTGCTTGTTAAGTTTCTCATTTTAAGTTCACATATTGCAGGAAGGTACGTTCTAAAAGACGTGATTTATCACCATCTCCTGTGAGGTCAAGAAGGTACTTTGGTTTAAGCTATTTTCTTTATCTTTTTTATATACCCATAATAGATGAATATCATATTATAGCATAGTCAACTGCTCTCTTAACAAATCATCTCTAACTTCAATTGGACACCAAATATATACCATCATTTTAAAAACTTGCTCATGCTTGACATGCTATGTCTCTCTTAAAAAATCATTTCATATGCTTGCTTATTATTTAAAAGTGTACACTATAATGCAGGCAGACGTGTGCTTGCAATATTAATAACCTTTTTTTACCATATTCTATATTTATTATGTATTTTTTATTGTTGAGCTTTGTCTAGGCGTGTGCTTTTTATGCGTCTTGCAGGTCCTTTGCACCTTTTAACTAGCTAGGTTTACATTTCTGATTTGTTTAGCCTTCTGTTATCAGAGTTATGTAGGAGATTAGAATTTGAAAAACCGACATAAAAGCACTTGTTCTTTTGGGAGGGTGTGATTATTAGAAAACAAAATGTGCATATTAGCTAAATTTATAATGTTCCTTTAATAATAGAGGTTATATTTTATCACCACGACCGTGTCAACTTCGTCAAGGCTTATCGTAAGCAAAAAAGCAAAGTTTTGGATTACATTTTAGCCTCCAATTATGTTTGTATAATAGATGATATAATATCATATGGGGTGATGTTTGATTTCTAGACAAGTGTCAAGGTCTCCTAGCAAGCGTTCTCACCGCAGGCATTCTATCTATTCTTCTGTTGAAACCACCAGGTATGACAAGAACCCTAACTTCATAATATGACCAAAAACTGGTGTTAAAATATGGTCAAACATGCTGACCTTTTCGCCCCTTTTGACTTGCTGGTTTGTGTTGATGCAGGGAAAGGAGGAGGTCAAGGTCAAGATCCAGATCCAGGTCTCGGAGAGGATAGTATCCAAGCTGATTGCGCCTTTGAAGATTACAAACTATATCACACATCTGTGTGCTTATTCCCAACAGCTTTCGAGGGTTGACTATTGTTGACTAATCCGGTTTGCATGCTATGTAGCCATCTTATATGTGGGTTAGAGAGACCCCGTTGGCTTGAATGTGTAGAAAGGGAGATAAAGGAGTGTTTTAATATGCAAGTATTTTAAACAGTCTTTTCGTTTGAAGTCACGATGGTGAGGCTAGTTTTTTTATTTAGACTGTTATGACTTGTATTTGATTTTGGAATAAGTTTATAAATTGTGTTTTCTACGAGCCATGATGGACCATTTGCTAATATGTAGAGCCTTTCTCTCTTTTTTTTTTTTTTTTTTTTTCTGTTTGCAGTTCTAATCTCTTGATGCATTTGTCAACTTTCTCTATAACAATTAAAGAAAATTGGAGATGTAGTGACAAAACTATAAATTTTGTCAAACATATATAATTTCACACATAATGAACGTATTAAAATAAAAATATAAAAATAAAATTTCCAGGTATATAGTTCGGATAAACAGGTATGTGGTTTCGGATAGTCAGGTAATCCCATGGCCTTAAGCACTGAAGACAGATGTTGGATTACGGAAAACAGGGAAGGATGGATTGTTCATGGTAGGTAAACGTAATTGGGAGAGCATGAGGGGTTATCAGAGTGTTAGGTAGAGGGGTTTGGAAGAGAAGGCGTGAATGGTGAGAATATTATGTTTTAGGGTTACAATATAATATGGGTCAACCTCTTTTAAGTATTTTTTTTTTTGCCATTAAAAAACATATATTTTTCTCAAATTATGACAAAGTATCACGTGACACACTCAAAGTGGGAGGATGGTCTCATTGATCGCCATGCATTAGTGCTCTCCTTTTTTATTATAGATATAGATATAGATATAACCATAAAAAAAGATCCCAAACAATTGTAAATTAGGTCCAACACAACCCAAATGTAACAGATTGGGCCCATTGGGTCAGGATCAGATATTTAAAGCATTCTCATACTCCTTCTCAAATATTCAAACGACGACGAATAATAATAATAATACATGTTTTGGGGTAAGCGATTATAGTTGTTCATCTTATAAGTACTAGTGGGATTGCCCGCGCGTTACGACGGGTGCCCGACTGATATCAGATAGGATTACGATATTTAATACAAACCAACCCATTAACTTGCCAAGGTAACTTACGTTTCACACTTGTATATATGCTATATAAAAATAGATCTATGGATCACATGACCTGGTACAATAAAGCCTTGTTCCGCCTCTGATCTCCGGTGTTGGTCAACAATTATACTCGATATCGGTATTCAGTTATCCACACTCCCTTTATACCAATATACATCATTCTAAGCCACTCTTCGCACCTGCATATGACTTGGAGACTGCAATGACCACTTAAGCATGTCCATTTGGTGTCAAATGTTCACTTAGTGTTAACTGGGTCCAATCGTATTCACGATTTTAAGGGCTCGTGTCGAGTTTTTACCTTATTTTTCAGCCAACAAAAGCAGTGTAGTAGAGATCCACCGTTGAAGACCTTAAGGTACAATTAAACAAAAACATATGAAAATTAAAGGAGCTGACGAGAGTCTAGATTTATGCATAGTGTCCGAAACGACTCGTTGATGGAAACTTTGCATCACAATTCACAAAAGGGGTGTGTATGGAAAGCAAACATGAACAAAAGGCTGTTCCCATCGTTTGTGGACAAAAGATCCTAACGGGCAGGAGTACCAGTTGAGGTGTACACAAGCCGAATAGCCTGTGAGTTGTGAGCTACTCAAGAATCAAGATTGACTTGTAAAAGCTTCAACCTAGTTGAGTTTATAAACTACAAGCTTGAGCCTGAAGTAAAGATCGTTTAATAAGCGAGTATAAATCTTACACCCCTAACTATCACAACAAGATAATGTATATATTGTCATTCAAGTTATGCTCTATAACCCTAAAAATCTCATTGCTTATATCTTGTGTAGAATAAATCAAATGAGTGACTTGATCGCTGGGGTTGTTTAACCCATGTGCTCCATCAAAACCTTTTTTTCTTTCGCTCATGAGCTTCTTTGCTCATACCCACTGGTTTGGACTTTGAACCTATTGCATACTAATGCATAAACAGGAACTGAAATACAAGCACACCACACAAGTCAAACTTGTGTCCTGAAGAACTCGATAAAAGGTTTGAATTCGGTACCATAAGTTACAGAAATCAAGTTGTAGTTTTCGGTTCCAAAAGGAAAAGATGATACAAAAAATCAAACATAGCAAAAACATCAGAAATTAGCTCTAGCAAATCAATATCAAATCCTTGTCCTTGACCTAAAAAATCAAACATAGCAAAAACAGAAACAAAAAATCCAAGTGAATGCTGAATGATATGTTTGTTTATTAATGCGACTGATGATATAAGACTATGTTTTACGTGGTGGTGGTGATCGTCCACGACATGGTGGTGATCCGACCATAGCTAGTGCTCCGGCAGTAGCTGGCAGCAGGGATGCGGCTACGACGTCTACCGACACCACCCCCACGGCACTCACTTAGATTCAAGTGGTTACCAACATCAACAAAGATCCTCCCTTTTGCAGCCTCTGTCTTTCACCTAGATTTTCATGATCAAAGAAAAACTACTTAGCATTTCACTAAACAATGGATTGAGATTAAAGAAAAAAAATCTAGACAAATAATAAGAATAAAATATATATGAATGCCGTCTAGATTAGCCTTCTTCACCTTGAGTTGCAAGGTTTCCTCGTGAACAATAGACGAAAAACTATTGAGGAGCATATCTACTAATATTGTTATCTCACCTGGTATAAACAAAGATAATAAATACATAAGGCTCTACTTGCAACAATAACCCCAGATATATATATATATAAAAATTAGGGGTGATTTTTCAAAGTATTTAGTCTTTATAATTTACTTTTAAAATGCTTATTTTGAGGTCTAAATTAGCCCTCTTTTAACAATTTAATAAAATACTACATAGACAACACTTGACATGCCTTTGTTCCTGAAGAAAATCATTCCCATTTCCCCATTCTTCCCTCCTATGATCATTGAGACGTGCATCCATGTGGTCAACACACGGTCAATCATGTTCTACATGTAAAAGATTTGAACTTTGTGTCACTATAATCATTAAAACTCACATATTTAATATTATATACAATCTAGAACATGTTAAATAATAAAATGAAAGATATTTTTTAAGGAAATCAAGAGAAATTATAAGAGTTTTCTTACACTTCAATCAAACCAGGCCACGCAACAGCTTCTCCATAATCAATCACTGGTTCATTCTTGACACTCTCCAGCCAATCCTTTTCTTTAACCAAAGATATGATGCTCCCGCCGCTAATCTCAACTGACCATATGCACATTCAATAAAAATAACTAATAGAATAAAAAAATAGTTGACTTTTAAAGTCGTACTACTTTTCCATATTTAAAGTTCATTACAATTTTGTTACAAGCTTTAGATATGTTAGGGAGTTGTTTGGGATATTGAAAACAAATATTTCACCCTAATGGTAATGAAGTAATTTTAAACCCACCAAAATAATCAGTTTAATGGGTTTATTGGAAACAACCTATTTCACCTTATATTTAGCAATTACAAATAAGCACTTTTCTGTATCAGAACACTTCAAACTGATCATGTGAGAATAAGAAGATTAGCTGTTTAAGTAAGCAAATCCTAAACACCCTTTTTTTGTTAGTGTCTTTATATAACCAATGCCACTGTCGGCACTCCAGCACCACTCTACTGTCACCGTGTCCACCAGCAACCGTCACCACCATCACTACCCACTGACTCATTTCAACCGGACTTAATTTTGGCCGGAAGCCGTTCTAACCAAAAGCAAAATGATACTTAAAAAACGTCTCCTCGGGATGATCTTTTCATGATGACAAAGGTAAATAAAAAACAACAATCACACAGTATACACACACATAAATCAGAATTTAAAATCAAAATATATTAAGTCCATGTCACAAAGACAATTATTTGGAAGATGGACCAACAAACCAGTACAACAATACACAACGGTAGCAATGAAATCAATTAGTAACCCACAAAAACATGTACAATAGTCTGTTTCAACCGTGATAATGGAAACGTCTTTCATTTAATTTGGTACTGAATTAAACTCCAAAATTCTGAATCGAATCAAGGTGAAGATGAATCGTATCAAGGGGAAGGTTTCTACTGGATTAAAAGAGAGAATCGCATAGTTGGTCCATAAGCTTTCTAAAAATTGCAATCTTGATCCTAATAGTTCACTAATTACAATGTTGGTACTTAGGTTTAACAAAAGTGCCTTCGTGTGATCCCCATGACTAAAGACTGATATCTTTTTTGGTTAAGTCCACTCACATGCTTCCCACGTGGGGGTATCATAGGATTTTTGCTTTCAAATAACAATTAAAAAACAAACTCATTCCACTCCTTTCTTTTTCATCGCCTTCTCCCACCAACACCTTTCTATCGTCACCCCGGTTGCCACCGCCATCTGTGCAAACTACCATATCCCAAACCACCACCATCTTTCAACCGTCACCACCCACCAGCGTTTCCCCAAACCCACCATCATCTTGCCACAAAACAACAACATCACCATTATTAACCACTACAACAACCTCCAAACCCCATCACAAAAACTACTAATATAATGGGCCAAGCCCAAGCCCAACAAATAGCCTAACTTGCCAAAATCAATAGTTAATATAATGGGTCAAGCCCAAGCGCAACAAATAGGCCCATTAGGGTTTTAACCCATTCCCCACTCTATAAATAGAAGGGCAAACCATGCCATACAACTCAGATTGGTCACAATCTTAGACCTCTCTCACTCACTCTCTCTCTCTTTTCTCTCTCTCTAAATACTCTCTCTAGAGTTAACTCTCTAATAATATTTTCAGCAGCAGAAGGCCGAAGCCTTTAAGCCTTCAAGCACGCAAGCTGCTGCTGTACATTCTTAGAAATCTACAACCATGATGATTCCACAACCGAGCTGGCCCCAACAGCCACTATATGTGGAGTCACGATCCGTTACTCGCAAGTCTCAGCCTTCATCAGGCTTACGTGGTTGGTCCTTAGTTGTAACTTGGGGATCAAGAGTTCCTCTATTCAAGATCATACTCTTATGTTTGACCTTTTCTTAAGTCAACCAATAATAACAACATTTTGACTTTGGGTTGATCCCAAATCAGAATCATAACAACTAAAATATCAAAACTCTTTAACCTCCCATCTACGTTTACAACGTATAGGGACACCACGACTTGCGTTTGGTGAACCGAAACCTTTTAACCCCTTCTGACGAGTTCTTTCATGCTGCTGGTCCAACCCTTTAAGCAGCAGACGAGGTCAGAAGTTTGACGACCTTGGAACGTTCAGACCCTCTCTGGACCTATATTTGTTGTAGCAACAACAATATATAACAATAACTTTATGTAGAGATCAATAACTTGAACTACAAGTTATTTAATTATTGTATGTTTATACAAATTCATTTTAACGGCAATATGGAAAAATAAAAACGTTATTATTATCCAACGTGTACATGATAGGTTTCCCGCCAAAAATCACATGCACTACTCGTTCCATCTAAATTGACTAAAACACGCTTGCAGCTTATGATGCTATGAAAGTTTACGAGGGCAAGCATGGAAAAACAGGCTCAGATACATGTATATATATTACTCACTCATGGTACCACTTCATCATGCTCTCTGTCTCTAACTCTCTATGGATTAATCGAGATTTTATTTAGCTGTCTCTATAGAATGTTTTTTATGTTTCGGTACATGTTGGATTGTTAGGAGTAAGATTAGAATGTTTTTTCTTTAGGGTTGTTAATTTATATGTTCGGTTTTTTTATGTATATATGGTTGTTCAGGTATCTCGGTGCAATGCTCCTCCCACGACCCCCCACAAGAGTCGCCGAAGGTTCGTAATGATGAAGCGCTCTTGAAAATTGTACAAGATGAAGAAAATGATGTTTTAGAAATTGAAAGTAAGAAACAAGAAACAAAAAGAATTCTGATTGCTGATGATGAGAATTTCAGTGTTACTTTGAAGATTTGTTCGCTTCTAGACTTATTAAACAAGAAAGATCTCTTCAACATCACGGGAACTTGTATTTTGGAAGGTAAAAAATTTATATCTAAGGTTTTTTATTACCAAAAAAGTGTAAATATGTAATAATTACTTGTTACAGCTAATAAAAGTGGAAACGCAAACAAGTTAGAGTGCACACGATTAGGGGCAACAATACTTCATCCGCTCGAAAGTCGTAAGATATTTGGTAACGACTTTCACATGGATTATGATGTTATCATATGGAAGCTCCCTATTAGTTTTGATACCATGTAAGTGTTTTTTGATATATATGTATTTTTGAGGTTCAACTTAAAAAGATACTTATTTGAGTTTTGTTTTTGCAGTTCATCGCCGGGCCACTTGATCAAAAACTTTTTTTATAAAAACAAGAATGTTAAAGTTCTTAAACCAAAAGATATCCTACAAATATGAGTCCCCTCTTCTCATCAAACTGAACAAATATTCAAAGATATCGAGAAGCATGCAAAAGGTAACGGCTTTTATGAGTTTGAAAGTCGTTCTCTTTCTGGTGGTGATAGGAAATTAGTTTTTAAACGTGTTGGTGTGGTGGAGTCTTCAGAAGGGGTTAAGTTTTCCAAGGGAAAGAAGTCTTCAAAAAGAAACATGTGATGTTATAGTGTTATGAAGCAGTAGTGGATATTTGATTGATGTTTGTGTTTGGAGAGATCATTAGTAGTGAGTTTTATACCTTTATAATCTGTTGCCTCTTTATTTCTTATGATAACAAAAAACTATTATTTTGACTATTTATTGATTTAGTTCATATAATTTTGACTATTTGTTATATCTAAGGTATGTACAAACTATTGTATAAATATGAAATGCGGTCATATTTTATTAGGGAAAAGTGAATATGTGGCTGTTGCACACCTAAGCTTAGATGTGAAACCTCTCAAAACTACGTCGTTTTGATTAATTTATCTCATAACTAAAATCTAAAACAATTAATCATTAAAACTAACTTTGACTACTTTCATTGAAATTGAATTTACAGTAGAAAGAATAGAAACCAAAACCTAATGAAAGTGTAGAAATCAAACCCTATAATCTAACTGTAGAAAATAGTGCATATTTTTGTGATTTAGGATCCCTTTCTATGGCTTTACTGAATCATTTTAATTGAAACGTAACAAAATCTTGTGATTTGGAAATTCGATATTCTCAGTTTGCACAACCAACTCAATTAACAAACTATGAATAATTTTGTGATTTGAAAATTCAATATCTATTATCTTGCGCAGCATCAAACTAATATATGCTTATCATTTTATTTGCTTTCATGCTTCCCTTGAATTAATATAGGGTTTGGATTTTAACTATTTCATTGTTTCTAGATCTCAACGATGAAAAAAGCTAGTTTTAGTTAGTAGTTATTTTTTAGTTTTGATATAAATTAATCAAAACGACGTAGTTTTGAGAGTTTTCACATCTAAGCTTAGGTGTGCGACAGCCCCATATTCACTTTCCCCATTTTATTTTGTCTCTAATTGCCAAAATTTTATCTTTTTTCAAATGCTTACAGAGAAGGAGCTTAATAACACCATACACATAAAAAAAAAAAACAAACAAACAAATTATAACTAAACTAGATTTTTTATCTTAATTTTACCTTGAAACCAGATTTGTAGCTCTTGAAAATTGTTGGAGACTTGAAAATGGTAATTAATGGAATGAGGTGAAAGTGGATGTGATGGTGGTGAATATCCTGAGTTTGTTTTTTATTTATAGGTTATTCTCTCTTACGGCCCCTACTAAAGTTCGGTGACCGCCCGAGTTCGAATCCCTTTGGCCTGCTTTTTTTTTTTTTACAGTTCCTCCCTCCAGAACTCGAACCTGATACCCCCAAGAAGGAAACCCCTTTAGGAAAAACCTCCTGACCACTCCGCTATAAGCTAGGTGGCATATCGTGAGTTAAGGGGTTTTGGAGAGGTTTGGATTAATGGAACCAAGATTAATTAGGAGTGTTATAATAGGTAACGGGGGTTCAAGTCTCTAACCATGTATGTAAGTTCTGGTTTATACAAGTGTAGAAATTACAAAATTACTAGTTAGGTTCAAATAACTCACAAACAAAATTTCAACAGTTTTGAACTTGAGAAGACATTAAAGTCGAAATCTCCACCAAATCAAGTGAGGTATTAAGGGTTTTTTTTGTAACATATTAAGGTATTAAGGTTTCATTTTGTAACAAGTTTGGGTATTAGGACTAACTCCGTTGAAATCTAACTAACTCCGTTAATTGTAACACCCCAAAATCATTTGTTCGTCTAATTATGCCATTAGGCGTGATTAGCAAAATTATTAAAACGAGATCCGAACAAAGAAAGAACACAGGTTATGTTCTAACATAGAAATAATCTAGTTAGAGTTATTAATCTTATTAACAAGCTAATAAAATAAGAAAAACTAGCTTGAATAGCTAGTTTCATAAGAAAATGACATTCGGGGATTTTGGAGGGACCATAGTTGCCAAAATGGCAAGCTTGTGTGTTAATAATAATAAAAAGAGGAAGAACACACACACTTGTGTGTGTGTGTGTCGTATATCATCAAGAGAAAATTCTCCTTCACCTCCAAAACCTAAACAACAAATCCTTGCTCAAATCCAAGCCAAATCAAGGGGCTTTTTGATGCTCTAGCAAGAAAAGGATCATCCAAGGCTTAATAAACATCAAGGTACCTTTTATTGGCCAAAATTGATTCCATAATTCGTTTTTTATTTCTATGAAAATCTAGGGTTTTGATAAAAACGTGGAATTGATGGTTAATATGGGTTACCCTAGTCTTGCGAAGCCTTAAACATGTATAATCCGGTTACAAATCACACTTAATATGTGTATTTGATTTTGATCATATGGTTATGTTAATATGTAGAATTTGGGGTTTAACCTTTAGGTTGAATCCACTCATATCTAGTAACCTTTTGTGACTCTTAGAAGTTGTTGCATGAGAAATTTAGGTAAAAAGAGCTTGAATAACATGTTATGATGTCAATTGGACAATCGGTTATGCTTTGGTTAAACTTAGAATGTTGAAAACTAAGTATATTGGTGGACGCACACCAAGTGTTTGATGAAATGCCTAGATGAGTTAATCTGAACTAGACATGTAAGAAAATGGCTATGGATTTAGCTAGAAATGATAATGAATACATGATGTTATGGATAGTGAACAAAATTCCATATTATGTATTCTACTAGACAAGTTTGACTCATCCCCAAGTTAGGTACAACAAAGAGGGAGCAAACGGGTCAAACGGATGCAAGGCGAACACTTATGGAAACAAGAATGGATGCGAGGTAAGTTTTACTTACACAAATGTACTATAACATAGCTTAATTGTTGTAGATATTAGTCTTAAATCTTGAATGCGTGATAAAGATAAACCCCAAGGGGTAGAAGCTATTAATGGGTCACCTTATGTGCACTCAATACAAAACGTGGTTTATGACTTTAATCAAGACAATGTGTTATGACCAAATGGTGAAATCCATCAAACGGGTCAATAAATAAAGATATGTGAAAAATGATGTTTTAATCTAAATGAAAGCATTTGAATGAAGCCGTTAAGAATGGTGTTAAATGGGTCAAGTTAGTGTCACTTGAACCATAATAAAAACTTGGGTAACATAGTATCATGAACTATGGGTCTAAACGGGTCATATGGTGAATTCGTCATCATTTAAGTCCAACACTTGATGCTTGTTTTCTAAGCATTAAGATTCTTGAGGTTTACGGATCAAATGGTATGGTATTATCATTTGAGTTCCGAGAAGTTAATGTGTCTATCTAGAAATCACGCAGGTAAACGCACTCGCGTATGCATGCTTGATGTTAAGAATCATGGAGGATGAGCACAAGGTATGAATATGGGACACGGGCACCCGGTAAGTCCGTAGCTAATAAAACACCTTCGGCGAAGCAACATGGGTACTAAAACTACCCACATGAAGTGTGGGTGCAAATCCAGTAAGTTATTTCCATAACTATGTCTAATACGCTTAGAATCTACTAAACAAGTGAAAACTTGAGAAAGGATGAAAATCTAAGTACGGAAGGACTTAGAGGTTTTAAACAAGTCAATGAGTCAAAAACATTGGAATTGGAACAAGAAGTTTCGCCACGAATGGCTAAATTGAAATATTTGACCATGAAGGGCATTTTGGGAATTCAAAAGATTTCTAAAGGTTGAATCTAAGAAACTAAATCATAATGAAACAAATCGGATAAACGCTTTTGTTGATCAAGTGTCTAATGACTTGACAACTTAATCGGTAGGCATTTGGTGTGGTCAAAAAGTGCCTTGTTAGATTCAAGGCCTTAACGGGTCGATATGGGTAAAAATCAACATAAACACTAAAAACTTTGAACCGGGTCATAGCATCATGAGCCGGACTATAATTTCAGTCAAACAAAGGTTATTTAGTCGGCAAGTCAATATTTAGGCTTCGGGAATCATCAAATGCGGTTGCTATATGATTCCCATGCTTAAAAATCACCAAAAAAACGATCAGAAGTTTGTGCGCGGCCGCGCGCTTAAACCGACCGGCCGCGCGCTTAGCCCTGCATGTCAGCACGATCTTTAAAATTCCATATAAAATCGTAGAAAAATCGTTAGGAGGTGTTCTTTATATGCCTGGAAAGCTCTCGGAGCGTAGAACAATTCTCATATGAAAGTCGAAGTCAGATTCTAGGTTTTAGAAGGGGTAAAAGCGATCCGAACAGCTGCTGCGCATAAGTTGCAGTGGTTTGTTCTCCTGATAAAGGGCCGTTTGGCCTGGTTCGTTCCGTTTCGACGTGTAACGACTATCGTACTAGTTAAATGTTTCATTTGACCACTCACTAACCATTCTTTGTGTAATGGTGCTAGGTAAACATGTGATGGAAGTCCCGGAGCAAGGATCAAGTCGCGATAAGAGCCGAACACACCCGATCAATCATTCAAGCTTCCGCACTAGAATCTAAGGAACTCCCGTTAAAACGCAACATCTTAAAAATGTTTTAACTATTAAAATGTAAAAATTTGTGTGAATCAAACATGTATTTGATCTTTAATGGGTTGACTTATAACAAATTTCAAAGTTTTAATCGGGAGTGGTTTAAGTAAGGTCAAAACCCGTGTGATTTGGGCGTTGATCGCGTGATTACGGTTAGGGTCTTACATTAATGTGACACCCTAAGAAAATCCAACATCGCCGTGGCGAGGAGAGATCCTTGGTTCATAAGTATGTCTTGCCTCTTAAATCACCAACGCGTTTTGGGGCTTAATGTTAGTGGATGAGATGAGAACTCCACAGTTAAGCGTGCTCAGGTGGGATCACTACCAGGATGGGTGACCTCCTGGGATGTCTACACTGGGGCACCCAAAAAACAAATCCGTGAGCTCTGGATGGGCAACCCATCGAGGCAAGCGGACACTATTGGTGGTCAGAGATGCCGGATGTTACAGATGGTATCAGAGTCACTCCTGTGCCGTTCGGGATGGTGGGTACATACCTCATCAGGGACGATGAGACTCTAACAGGGGGTGAATGTGACACCCCAGGAAAATCCCACATCGGCCGTGGTCAGGAGAGATCCTTGGTTCATAAGTAATGTCTTGCCTCTTAAATCACCAACGCGTTTTGGGGCTTAATGTTAGTGGATGAGAGAAGAACTCCACAGTTAAGCGTGCTCAAGTAGGAGCACTACCAGGATGGGTGACCTCCTGGAAGTCTACACTGGGGCACCCAAAACAAATCCATGAGCTCTGGATGGGCAACCCATCGAGGCAAAACGGACAATATTGGTTGTGAGAGAGGCCGGATGTTATAGTTAAAGGGATATTTTTTTGAAAGTCCTTGACAAATTTTAGTTATTGTTCGACCTATAGTTCAAGTTTATGTGTAATGATATATTTATAAATTCATCAAAGTATATTTAGAAAAGTTGGGACATTTTACAATGAACAAAGCTCATACTTAAAGTACATTAAAGGTTGTCCAATTACTTGATATGAAAAATAACTCTTGTCATCTCCTACCAATGTAGAGATTCTCAGTCTAGATATACCGTTAGTTAAATTCATGTGTGCATTAATATATGCCTTACTGGTTATGCATTATTATTAACTAATTATCATGATTTAGCATACGTTAAGCAATTACGCATTAACGGGTTAAAACAACTAATTGATACATGACATGTATGTAAGGCATGATATTATATGTTACTAACCCATGGTAGTCAACTTGTGTGGGTAGGTGTGTTTGTTAAAAGCTAGTTTCCAATTTGGTGTATGGTTATCAGGTTATGTTTCATACTTTGGATTTATTTGCATGATGACTAGAACAATTTTTTTTGGAGCTCCATGGCTCACGCATGGACTATCATTGAGGAAAAGGATTTTGAATTTTTTTTTCATTTGACTAGTCAACATCCAATATTTACTAGACATGCATGCTTGGCTATGAACGCATACAACATGCTTTCTGTTTGTCGGTATAACCGACTCTTTATCATATTGGGCTTGAGGATGACGGCAGGTATGAACCATAACCTAAAACATTGCTTCAATCCCTATATAATAATTTCCCTAAAACACATTGATATTATTTTTTAATTTGAAATATCCTTTATCTTTTTTACGGCAATGAACGACATGTCAACCACCGTGACAGCGGCCGTTGTGGCCAAGGTTAATCACTCGACCGTCGACACCCCCTTGGCTCTCCCAGATGCGTGGAAACCCGACCTCCACCCGTCCGAATGCACGACAGTGAAATAATCAGTAAAACCTCTCATCTCATCCGAGTCGAATTGGCGCCACCGTATTTACTCTTCACATGGATGCCGCAGAAAATAATGTGGATAGTGAGAATTGAATATAGGTCACAAGAAACACCAAGGGCTGTTTGGTAAGCCTCTTAATGAGCCTCTGAACCATTGAGCGCTGATAGATTCAGCATTCAACGCGTTTGTTTCAGCTTTTGAATGGAATGGTTAACGCTGAATCATTAAGACTTGCGATGTTGCTGAACCATTAAGCACTGAACTATTAAGCATTGAACTAGGCTGAACCTTAATAAGACTTTCCTACCAATGTGGGACAAAAAGATTAACCATTAAGAGATCCAACTTAATAATTTAGCACTTAACCATTCAGATATGTTAATAATTCAGTACTTAATCAAACAAACAGCCCAAATATTGTCCAAGTCAATCCCATCCACTCCATCACTAGCTCAATCTCTAAAATATATTTTATCTATTTCCACACTCAAGATCTTTAAAAATCTCCTAGGAAATGACATAACGCCGCCATGTTTTTCTTCAAAACCGAGATACAGCCCACTCTTTCTTCTTTCACTCTACACTTCTCCTCTGTAAAACATTCTCAAGCTCAGCTGCAAGGATTGCTAGTGTCGTGTTTTAATGAAGTTTGCCATTCACCCATCATCATCCTCTCAAGGTTTCAGTGGTGCAAAAGGTAAACCGTCACCTGTTTTTGTATATATATAGTTTTGTTTCTAAGTATTATTATTATTATTATTATATTATATTAGTGGTCCGATATGCATGCACAGTAGTGGGTTAGTGGTTTATATACATGCTTTAGTGGGTAATGGGTCAGTTCTAGTTTCATTTCATCAATATTTAAGTGTCATGTATCCTTACTCTAAATAGTAAATATACACAAACACAATTTCAAGTAAGCATTTCACTTCATTTCATTTAATTTTTGCTTAGTTAGTTCATGTACCCATTTCTCTATGATTTATTAACAAATTAACATTTCAGATTTTTAAAATGGAGATGGTGAAGAAGAAGAAGGCATGTGGTGATCAGCCTATAAAACAAAGACCAATGGTGCAAGCAGTTCGTGATTTCCCTCCTGGTTGTGGATTCAAAGAAGCTGACAGAAAGCCTTTGAAAATATTTACAAATGTTCACTCAAATCTTCAAAGCTTGAAACCTAAGGAATTTGGTAGAACCAATATCTCTACTAGCTCAAGACCAACCGGTAAGGTTCAATTTTGGGATCATCCCACAGGTTCAAACAATGGTGGTGTCTAAAAACCCGTCAGGGTCGTCCCGAGAATCCTTGAAACTTTGGGGGCCGTGGCCGAGCACGGGATGACAATGGCCGGGTTTGGGCTGGTATTGGTAATCATGTATCCATACCATAGTCACAAGATTCGCTACTTTAGCCATGTACCGCAAATCGAATCACACGTGTACCGAAATCGGGTACATTCGCGACCCGTTCGCCTAGGGTTCATTCGTAGAATTAAGCGTACCCGATTGTGTAGAATTTCGAGCCAACTATCACGGATTCGCGTACCAGATTGTCGAATTCGCTGTCTAGATTCACTCCGGTTCGCGAATCAGAATTAAAAAGCTTCGAAATCTGCTGCAATTATGGTGACTATTCGCTTATCATAGCAGATAAAGAGTCTAGTGTTTCCTTATAAATACCAAACGAGCATGAAAATGGAGTTATTTGTAAAAAAAAAGAATATTGTATAATGTTTATATACGATACGACGTACCAACTTATAGGGTACATCGTACCACGTACCGAATTGGCGAACCAAATAAACCTACCCCCATCGTACCGAATTTTAGAAATGCACGAACCGCGTACCCGTTTTCGTACCACGAAGTACCGTGATTCATGTGACTATGATCCGTACCCGGTGCCAAAACATTGTCCCATTCCCGGCCCAGTTCTTATTGGTAATTACTCATCGGGTATCGGGGATACCATTAGTTTGTTAGAACTTAGAAGATGGGGTTTCAAATTATATTTTTTTACTATTATAATGTGTAAGTCTTATGATATAACAATATATTATAAATTATAGTATGATACATTAAATACATATAAATTTTATAATAAATAGATAATAAAACATTTTATGTATATATATTTTACAAAATATAAATAATATTATCATATACAAATTTCAAAAGCAATTTCATTCACTTAATGAATCTACTAAAATTAATCACTAATAGACAAGGATATATGATTTGACTAAATAGTTTGGGTAAGCGGGTATGTGCTTTCAGGTAATCAAGTCCGGTATCACCTAATCTCATTCCCCGTCCATATGTTTTGGATTTTGGTATACCTATGGGCCGGGCTCGGTTTTATATTTGTCATCCCTACTAGGAGAGTATAAAAATCGGGCCCCTCGGGAAGTGGGTTGGGGCAGTCACCGACTTTGCCCAGCCCTTGAGCGGGCCCTTGTCACCACCATGGTTACTAAAAGGAAGCTGTTTAAGGCAGTTAAATCTCAATCTTTGCAGCATGATAAACTAAAAAACATTGAACATGCAGAATTCAAGAAAAAACAAACCTTCATTTGGCTCAAAACCTGCTGGAAAGGTTAAATATTGGGACCCTACTTGTACAAAGGAGGGTCATAACCAACAACCAAAAGTCACCACCACTATTATTGTATCAAGAGCAAAGCCATTGAAAATTTCAGACAATGTTGGCTCTAATCTTAAAAAGCTGACTTCAAATGGTAAGGCCCAAAAAATACAAGGCACAACAATTACTGGATCACGAATAGAACACGTGAAACGCCTAAAGATTAAAGAAGCAATGAGGGTATATGATCAGGTATATTCAAAACTACTGCAAGCTAAAAGCTTGAAATCAAAGGGAGTAAAGATTTCTCATGGAGGATTTCTGTGGAGGCTGCGAAATCAGCGAAAACGAATGTTGAAATGGATGGAACCGAAAAGAGTCTAGGCCCGATATATGGTGTACGAATTGGTGACAAGTTTTAAACATAGGGCGCAACTTAAGATGATTGGTCTTCACTGCCAACTTCTATGGGGTATAGATTATGCCAATATTAATGGAAAGAATTTGACACTAAGCATTGTCGACTCTCATCGTTACTCTAACGAAAGTGCTTCTAGCGAAGAGCTGATTTATTGTGGTCACGGTGGGCTTGGATTTTCGGGGCGTAAAATGCCACCAGAAGATCAAGAACTTGAATGCGGTAATCTGGCTTTGAAGAACAGTATGGGTGAGGGTACCCCAATCCAAGTGATTAGGAAAGTTGGAGTGCAAAAGAATGAGTGGTTTGTGTATGATGGTATAATAATGGTAAAACCTCAATGAATTTTATTGACCAATGTACAAGATTAAATACATGAGGATGATACAACAAAGAAGGAGATAATATCTCTCATTACCAAAATAACATAAATCACAATAAATGACAGTAAAGGAGGCGATTGACTAGAAGGAAAAAAGGAAGGAGAGGATCCCAAGGCTTGTGTTATGGGATATGTTGACACCCCCCGTCAATGCGAGATGGCGGTTGACCGAGACGAAGCATTGTGCGAAACCGTTCAAATAAAGGTTTGGGAGACTTTTTGTGAAAATATCCGCAACTTGCTTGTCAGTGGAAATGAACTTTGTGTGAAGACGCCCTGCGGCTACTAGTTCCCGAACGAAGTGATAGTCTATGTCAATGTGTTTTGCTCTTTTATGTGAGATTGGATTTTGAGTTAGGAACAAAGCACTCTTGTTATCACATAATAATGTCGGGCGTCCTGGTGGTAAAGCTTTGAGTTCCCGTAGGAGATTTGTGAGCCAAATGATTTCTGCTGCCGTGTTTGCCATAGCTCTATATTCGGATTCGCAACTGGACCGTGAGACCGTGGGCTGCTTCTTTGCACTCCAAGAGACTAAGTTTCCACCTAAGTAGTTACAGTAACCATAGGTGGATCTTCTAGTGTCGATACATCGAGCCCAATCTGCATCTGAAAAACCTAGCAAAGTAGTGTTAGGAGGTCTATCAAAATGTAAACCATGAGTCAAAGTGCCTTTAACATATCTAAGAATTCGCTTGACCAGTTGAAAGTGGTTGGTGGTGGGTTGTTGAAGGAATTGACTAGGCTTGGTTTACGGCATAGGAAAGATCGGGTCGAGTGATGGTGAGGTATTGAAGGGCACCGACAAGAGAGCGATAGAGAGTAGGATCATGAAAAGGATGACCCTGGGAATGGAACACATCTTTGGTTGTTAGAGGAGTAGCCACGGGTTTAGAATCAACAAGACCGGCCCGAGTTAATATGTCATGAGCATATTTGGATTGATTTAGAAATAAACCCGAGTCAGTGTGTGTCACCTCCAAGCCAAGAAATATTGAAGTAATCCAAGGTCTTTAATTTTGAATTCCTTGTCAAGACGTGTGGTGAAATTGGTAATAAACGTATCATTATTTCCGGTGATAATGATGTCATCCACATAAACAAGGAGATAAATTAAAGTATCATGGCGTTGGTAGATGAATAGAGAAGGGTCGGACTAAGTTTTCAAAGCCGAGAGTAAGCAAGAAGTTGCTTAGGCGTTGAAACCAAGCACGAGGTGCTTGTTTTAGGCCATAGAGAGCACGATTGAGTTTGCACACATGATTGGGTTTGCTTGGATCTTCAAAACCGGAGAGGTTGTTCCATAAAAACTGTTTCGGTTAAGTGGCCATTTAAGAAGGCATTGTTTACGTCCAATTGACGTAGTTTCCACTTGTTGATTGTGGCAAGGCTTAGAACAACACGGATGGTAGCGGATTTGACTACCGGACTAAAGGTGTGAGAGAAATCAGAGTCCGGTATTTGAGTGAAGCCTTGAGCTACAAGACAGGCTTTGTATCGATCAAGAGAGCCGTCGGATTTATATTTGATCCTATAAATCCATTTGGAACCAATGATGTTGGTGTGAGATGGTCGAGGAACAAGATGCCAAGTATTGTTGGTACGTAAGGCATCTAATTCCTCATTCATGGCTTGAATCCATTTGGGGTGTTTAAGAGCCGTTTTTATTCCCTTGGGAACATGAGAGGAGAAAAAGGAAGTATGATTTTCAAAAGTTTTTGGTTTGATAATGCCATTTTTTGCTCTAGTGACCATTGGGGTGAATGTTATGAGGTGGGTTTGATGAAGACGAGTTGGACGAATCCGGACTTGATGTGTCGGTTTGAGGCGGAAGAGTGGTAGAGTTGGTTGAGGATTGAGATGGGCTTGAGCTGGGAGATGTGATTGGGCTGTGAATATTGGAAAGATGTGGGCTGGAGTGTTGGGGCCGATGAGAAGGTGTTGTTTGGTTAGGAGTTTCAAGATTGGACTGTGGGCTTGAAGGATGAGGTGAAGTTGGGCTGGTTTGGTTAGGTAGGGGATTTGGGCCGGTGTGTGGAAAGAGGGTACTGGTTCATCGAAGAGAGGAGGAGGGGGTTGAGTTTGAGGTGATGTTAGTGTGGTTTTGGTGTTTGATAGATGAGCCTGGAGGAGTGGGTTTGTTGTGGGCTGTTGGGATTGTTTGATAAGGGAGGGTAATTGGTCATCATAGTTGGTAATGGGTAAGTTTTGAACATCCGAAGATGTTGAGGAGTTTTGGAATGGTAGGTTATCCTCATCAAATCTAGCGTGTCGGGTGGTGTAAACGCGACCCGGTTGTGGTGTCAAGACACCGAAAACCTTTGTAACGTGGACTATAGCCAATGAATATGCAAGGTGTACTTCTAGGAAGTAGCTTGTTTTTTGTATAGTCACGTAGATATGGGTATACACGACACCCAAAACACGAAGATTTGAATAGGTGGGTGGTTGATTAAAAAGAATTTCAAAAGGTGATTTTGGTTTAAAATCGGTGTGGGGAGGCGATTAATGATGAAGGTCGCGGAGGCAAAGGCATCAAACCAAAGATTTGGTGGAGCATGAGCATTGAACATCATGGCCAATCCCGTGTCGGTTATGTGGCGGTGTTTGCGTTCCGCACGGCCATTTTTGTTCGGGTGTGTGAGGGCATGATAACCGATGATGTATGCCATTTTGTTTAAAGAAATTTTGCACTTGATGATTTGTAAATTCGGTTTCCACCATCACTTTGGAAAACTTTGATGGTTGTTGAAAAATTGGTTTTGTACAAAAGGTAAAAAAAGTTGTGAGAACATTGTAGAAATCGATTTTGCCTTTAATGGATAAAACCAAGTGAACCGAGAGTAATCATCTATAAATATGCATAGTATCGGTAACCATGGTTGATGAAAACGGGGGCGGGGTCCCCATAGATCGCAATGAATGAGATCTAAAACATGTTGTGCGCGTTTAGAATTTTCAATAAATGGTAAATGCTTAGCTTTTGATAATTCGCAAGAATTGCATAGACCCGGTTTTGGGTAATAAAGATGTAACAAATACATGTCCAAGTCTATTTAAATTAGAAATTGTATCAAAAGAAACATGACCAAGGCGACTGTGCCATTTATTGAAAGAAGCACGAAGGTGCGAAGCAGAAAGCGCGACAACAAGGGACTTGTGACTTTGTGTGAGGACATAGAAGCCGTTTTCACATGTGCCTCTAGCTAGAACTTCGATGTTTTTCGGTCCTGAATATGAAAAATAATCATTAGAAAACAAAACATCAACGGTGAGTCATTGTTAATCTACTAATTGAGAGTAGATTTTTTGTGAGATTTGGAACAACTAGCACATTTTTTAAAGAAATGGAATTATTTAAATTAGTATTTCCAATGTGGGTGACGGGTTAATGATTCCCCGTTACCAAAAGTGACTCGAATGTTTTTGGTTTGAGGTTTGAATAATTTAGACCAAAAGTAGTAGGAAGCATATGCGTGGTAGCACCTGAATCGGCGGTCCAGTCCGGGTGTATCCGTTGCAAACATTGCATTGAGCAAGGAAGGCATCGGCTAGATTAGCATCAAGAGATTTTTTAGCAAACGAACCAAGATTAGGACAAGTAGTGGCGTAGTGCCCTTCTTTGCGGCATAATTGACACAAAGGTGGTCGTTTGGTGTTATGACCTGTGCGACCACGATTAGTGTTCGAGTGCCGTCCTCGTCCACGGGATGAGCTTGGACGATTTTTAGTTTGGTT